>JADRCH010000140.1:4919045-4946822 GCA_019843965.1 Rhynchomys soricoides
CCTGTACATAGCTCAAGTCCATGTGAATCAAGAACCTCCACTATTTGTTGATGATGCTATCTTTTTTCCACTGGGTGGTTTTAGCTCCTTTGTCAAAGATCAAGTGACCATAAGTGTGTGGGTTCACTTATGGGTCTTCAATTCTATTCCATTGATCTATCTGCCTGTACATAGCTCAAGTCCATGTGAATCAAGAACCTCCACATAAAGCCAGATACACTGAATCTAACATAAGAGAAAGTGGGGAAAAGTCTCGATACATGGGCACAGGGGGAAAGTTCCTGAACAGAACACCAATGGCTTATACTGTAAGATCAAGAATCGACAAATGGGACCTCATGAAATTACAAAGCTTCTGTAAGGCAAAGGACACTGTAAATAGGACAAAAGGGCAACCAATAGATTGGGAAAAGATCTTTACCAATCCTATGTACAATAGAGGGCTAATATCCAATATATACAAAGAACTCAAGAAGTTAGACTCCAGAGATCCAAATAACTCTATCAAAAAATGGGGAACAGAACTAAACAGAGAATTGTCAGCTGAAGAAACTCGTAGGGCTGAGAAGCACCTAAAGAAATGTTGAACTTTCTTAGTCATCATGGAAATGCAAATCAAAACAAACCTAAGATTCTACCTCACGCCAGTCAGAATGGCTAAGATAAAAAACTCAGGTGACAGCAGATGTTGGTGAGGATGTGGGGAAAAAGGAGCACTTCTCCATTTCTGGTGGGAATGCAAGCTGATATAACCTCTCTGGAAATCAGTTTGGTGGACCCTCAGAAAAAGGAACATAGTACTACCTGAGGACCCAACTATACCATTCCTGGGCATATACCCAGAAGATGGTCCTACATATAATAAGGGCACATGTTCCACTATGTTCATAACAGTCATATTTATAATAGCCAGAAACTGGAAACAACCCAGATGTTCCTCAACAGAGGAATGAATACAGAAAATGTGGTACATTTACACAATGGAATACTACTATTATCCAGTACTTAATAGCTATACTTAATACAGCTATTAAGAACAATGACTTCATGAAATTCTAAAGCAAATGGATGGAACTTGAAAATATCATCCTGAGCAAGGTAACTCAGTCACAAAAGATTGAACACGGTATGTACTCACTGATAAGTGGTTATTTGCACCAAAGTTCGAAATACCCAAGAGTCACTTCACAGCAACCATAGGGCTGAGTGTGAGATCCCAGATGGAGGACTTAGAGAAGGGACTGAAGGAGCTGAGGGAGTTTGCAGCCCCAGGGAGGGGGTAACAGTTGCAACTAGCCTGACCCCTCGATGCTCCAAGAGACTGGATCACCAACCAAAGAATACACATGGAGGGACCCATGGTGCTGGCCACATATGTGGCAGAAGAGGGTGTTGTTAGCCATCAGGGGGAGCAGAGGTCCTTGGGCCTGAGGGTGTTAGATCTTCTAGTATAGGAGAATGCCAAGGAAAGAAGACAAGAGTAGGTGGGTGGGTGGGTGGGAGAATACCCCCATAGCAGCAGGGGGAGGGGAGGGATTAGGGAGGTTCCAAAGGGGAGATCTGAAAGGGGGAAAATATTTGAAATGTAAATAAAGTGAGAAAAAAAGTAAAAAAAAAAAAAAAAAAACAAAAACAAATACAAATGGGCCTGCATCAACCCCAGAAGTTTCTTCACAGAAAAGTAAACCATCAACAGAACAATAGACAACCTTCAAGAGAAAATATTTGGAGATCATATATTTGATACAGCTTAATATCAAAATTATGTAGAGAACTCAAATGATTAATATCATTCACATGCCAGAGAGAATCTCTATGGCTATGAGCATCTGATGTTCCTTCCCAGATTCCATTCCCAGCATCCACATGGCAGCTTACAAGTGTCTTTAACTCCAATTCCAGGATATTCAGTGCTGTCTTCTGGCTCTGCAGGCACTAGATGTGCTTCTGAAACACACATTTGCAGGTAGGCAAAAATCACATACCTGTACTCAAAATAATCTTCTTTTTTAATAAAACAACTCATTTTATTTTTAAAAACTGCCAAATGGAACTAAATAGTCACTTCTAAAGTAAAGAATACAAATGGCTGAAGGGTCTTTTTTAAAAAGGTTTGACATTGATTAGTCACCAGGGAACTACATATTAAAACCACACTTGTTAGAATGGCTATAGCATAAATATGATACATAACAAATATTGGCAAAAATGTGGAGAAAAGTGAACCTTTACATGTACCTGGTAGAAATGTATATGAATACAGATGTTGTCGACAGTTTCAAGACTTCTCCAAGATTATGACATGGAAGTACCATAGGATCCTACAAACCAACTACTAGATATAACAAAAAAATGTCAGTATTCTTACGAGCATAATTCACAAGTTATAATATTACAAGTTATATAATTTACAGCCTAAAGTTTCACCAGCAGATGAATGGCTAAAATGTAGTGTAGTGTAGTATAGTGTAGTGTAGTATAGTGTGTGTGTGTGTGTGTGTGTCTGCTTAGTATTTTTACAAAAGGAAAAATATTCTGTCACTTGCAACAATGGATAGGCCCAGAAGACATTGGGTTAAGTGAAATAATCCAGGCACAGAATACCAAATATTACATGAAATCAATAATATATACAATATGAAATATTACTTTCAGAGGAGTAGAATGTTAGTTAACAAGGGCTATGGTGGTAGAAACCTAGGAAAGGGATATAGAGGTCAACATGTAGAAAATGACACATAAAAGGAATAGTTAAGACATCTATCGAAGAATGTCATAGCTATAGTCAATGATAATATATTGTATTCCTAAGCAATGCTGAGTAGAGCTTAAGTGGTTATCACAAAAGTGGTAACTGCATTAGATGTGATTCAGCATGATTTAATTATTCAACAATGTACATTTGCTTTGAACATTACATTCCACACCCTAAATGTATATGCTTTCTGGGTCTATTATTTTAAATAAAATTTAATGTTAAACCATAAAATAAGACAGCCATTCTTTCATTGGAATATAACCTACTATAAAATTTTTGTATAGTGGAAAAAGAGGAAGTCATTCCAGAAACAGTAAAGACTAGGTATGTCAATCAATGTTCTAGTTAATAATACAACACTCAATGAATTTCCACCAAGATCAGAAATAATTTTAGAAAGTGCTTATTATTGTCACCATTATATGTAAACTCTATGGATTAAAATGAATCAATAGACAGTAGCAAGACATATGATCACTGAAAATATGACAAAATAGATAAGATATCTTTTTTACCAACATACAGATGATATGATCTGTATATTTATGTAAAAATACTATGTATATCAAATTAAGATCTGCTAACCTTTAAGACTTTAGGAACACAGCCAATCCCACCCACTCACCCAACCCCCAAAAAAAGGACAAAGAAGAGAAAAGAAAACCAATAGTGTGTCTAGAATAACAGTAGCAATGGCTAAGATATATGAAGGAAAGGTTCTCATTAGTAATGGAATGTTTCCATTCTAATAAAAACAACAACCTGCCATTCTGATGAATGTAATGAAGGTAAGAAGAGTGAGCAGAGTATATTTGGTCCTTAGCTACCTACATCACCCAGTCAGGCTAGGCTGCCCTGAGCACTAGGAAAAGCCAAAGCCCATATCCCATATATACTGGGGAGAGGAGCACAGAAGGGTATCAGCTACCTGTATGGAGATGTGAACTGTGTTCTAAGAAAATCTCTGTTTGGGGGGCAACAAGTTAAGCCATCCTGGGCTCAACCAGAAGGTCTTACAAAATGCTGCATCATCCAAAGACATACTGCCCTGCTACTAAACCTTCATAGACCTGCTGATAGCTCAAAACAAAGCCACCAGGCAGGGGATGGACACTGCCTGTAGGGATAAAGAGAAATAGAACTTTGCTTCTTCCTCACAAATCAGATAAAGAACTCTACTAAAGAAAAGAAAAATTGTTCTGAAAAGCATCAATATTTTGTTGAATGTATTCTTTCGATTTATTAATTAACTGAAAAAATGTTTTGAAATTATGAACTTATTCAGTTATAAATTATAAGCAAATAAATAAATTTGTGATTACCAAGATTAAGATAGGCTAATCAAAGACAAGAGGAGAAAATAACATCCTGAGTGAGCCAAACATCTAACAAGTCAGGACAAGGACATTTAAAGGAGCCACAAATTCAGGATCTCTGAGTTCAAAAGGCAATAGAAGCATTCTCCACAAAGAAGCCCAATTTCATTAAAGATCAGTGAGCAAAGAAAATAAATGGTATAAAATAAAGGAGATATGAAGATGGCCTTCTAGTCCCTGCCAAAAAAATTGGATTTAGTTCAAATTCAATGATAATTGACTAATGAGTAAAAACCTCAAGATAATTATATTATTAAGTCTATGCTTTAAAAAATTACTTGGTTGTTACATCAGTATATTTTTATTAATATAACAAAATACCTATGACAGACTAACCACACATCAAAAAAAGAAGTTCATTTAGCTTACAGTCCTGAAAAGGACAAACTTTAGGATCCTGTAGCTGTGCCCATTTGGCCTCTAAGGTGGGCAGCATTCTGGTTGCGTAGGAAGAGCAAATGCAGGAGAGAGATGAAATTAACAGGAAACTGGAAAGCAAATGAGGGGACATGCTTTTTGTAACAACTCACTGTTGTGAACAACCAATGTAGCTAATTAACGACCCAAGGACCTCCCGTGAAGGTCTATTTTTTAAAGATCCCCAGCACATTTTGAAAGGGTCATAGTTGGGTATTTATCCTTAACACATAAAACCCTTACCCAAACCAAAGCTGATGTTAGGCAAATGGCAGGCTGAACTGTGGAGAGGAAACTGAGAGTGCCTTGAAGAGAATTCCAGTTCAGGGCTGGAAAGGCCCGCTCATGGCTAAACCTAAAGTGCCAATGATGGAGACAGTGCAGAGACAGACTCCAGCAATATGTTGGCAAATATAAGCTCAAAAGAAACTCTTACGTCCTCCAGCACTGGGAGAAAAAAACAGAGGGAACATGTACATACAATGGAAGGAAGGTTTCCAGGGTTCTGGCTTGTGCAGTACAGGCTTTAGTAAAACCTGTACTAAGAATGGACAAGAGGAGTTTATAGCAAGAGAGCTTAAGAGTTCAGTTTTGAACTGAGTAAATTTAAGGAGATTGTGAGACATCTAAGAGGAACTGTCAAGTAGTCAGTCAGCTATAAAAGCCTAAACTCCAAGAGAGGTTTAACTTAAAGATATAAATGGAGCTGTCTATCTGTCAAATGTGTCAGCACTTTAAGTCAGGGGGAAAATGACGTCACACAAGAGAATGGTACCAAACTGAGTTGTAGCACTGGGCCTATCTATAGTAAAGAAATAAACTGTTTAATTTTAATATTTTTCCAGAATATAAGTAAAATGTCCACTAAATACCCATTTTAATCTCTTCCAAGTCATAGCCTCTGTGAAACCTGCTTTATGTGGTAACTGTATTAAGACTTAACATGCAACAAATAAGTTGTTGTTAAAAGAAAATTGTTTGCGTATATATCACCTATAATCAAATTGAATTCCCCTGTGATTGCCGGTCATATTTCAGGAAATACTGATGAATAAGAAGAAACACAGACGAAAATGTGAAAGACTCTAAGACTAAGCATGGAATCTTAAGACTGAGTCTAAAACCTGAGCAACCAGAGGAATGAGATGAATGGGTAGATGAGTGGGTATTGCATTTTACACATCCCTTTCTAGGTTGAAAGGCTTAGTCATGCATGCACTCACACAGCACACACTACTGTCCCCAACTGAAGAGAACAAGCTCACCCCAGGTCATACCCCCTCTTCCTACACAACATTTACATCTAGTGATTACTAGGGGTCTACAAGACCTGACTCCATGCCACAATCAGTTACCTCTAAAGGATTCTCCCAATATGGCAGCCACTCACCAGCAGATGTTTGTCACACCCTTTACTTGTCTTAAGGTTCACTTATTTTATCCGTATAAGTGTTTCACCTACATTTATCTCTGTGTATCATGCATGTACCTGGTGCCTGCACAGGTCAGAAGAAGATAATGGTCCCTTAGACTGAAGTAACAGATGGTTGTAAGCTACCATGCAGGTGCTAGAAACTTAAGCAGAGTTCTCTGGAAGAGGGGCAAGTGCTCTTAACCCTGAGTTGTCTCTCCAACCCTTGTTAGGTCCCTTAATTCTGGCATTGAGTTCAGAGTGAAATTAGGCTCTAATTATAAAATGGCCCCTGTGACAATTTTGTAGGTTTTCACATGAAAAAATATATAGAAAATATTACATTAGTAACTTCGTGTTGATTATGTTGGAATTAAATGTTTACTATGAAAAAGTAAATATTTCCTATCATCTTTCTGTGAATACAGATACTCAAGAAATCCATATTTGTGTATGTAGCCTGCATTAATAGAACATAATATATTTGAATTTTGTTGGATAGGCTTGACTTGATTAATTTTGTCTTATACTTTTAGACTACCTTTCTAGCTCTGATGCTTCCTTTTCCAATCTATGCATGTGCGTGTAGAGTTCTTAATTATTACTTTCCTTTCATCCACCATCCTTCTACTATCCCTGCACAAAATCTTCTCCATCGTATTATCCTTTCAAAATGAGGCCTTATTCCAATGAATAGCATGCTATCGATACAGGGTTATGTAGGGGGAGGAGAATATTATTTGTAAAATGTAGACTTCTATACCAAGGAAGAAAGGCAAACTTGAGAATTCACAGGGATAGGTGCACAGTGCAGCATCTCCTATCACCCCAGGTTGAGTATCACCTCTGTGCCTAGAACACAGGTTTGGCATGACCACTATCTACACAGGCAGTGCAGCCTAGTCCTCGAAGCATCTACAGACTGCCTGCTACTGATTTTTCTCTTCCCTTATTAGCATCTTACTTTTTATCAACAGTGATGTTGTCTCTCATAGGCCTCTACCTCCCAATCCTGCAAACAGTATCTTAAGGAAAAACTTGTAGCATACAAAGGGAAAGGCGCCTTGCTGTGTCTTTCCAGGTTAAATTCAAGAGATGGAGATTATTTAGCTCAGCCAATCTGGTCACAATTGGTATTATAAGAATTAGGGCTGGGAGGACTTGGTGTGTGTGCGGGGGGGAGGGGGGGGTATTCCTGACACATGCTGTCAGTATTCGTGAGAGTTCAAAGCCATAAGCACACCAGGTAAGATTTAGCCTCTTTTAGAGAAAATTCAGTGCCTGGTGCATAGAACGCACTTGACAATGGCTGTTGAATCTGAATCTGCTGCCTTCAAATGTCCATTTCCATCCAGAGGCTCATTACCAAAGGGCTGGGGGCTTAGGGGAAACTCACAGAGAAAGATCTTCAAAGTCAGCCAAGGGACCATAATTGCTATTTTTGAATTAGGAGTAGCAGTTTGAAAAGCCTACAGGAGCCAGGCAGGAAATGTAAATGAAAGAAATAGGCCAGCTCTGAGAATGGGACAGCACATACCAAGTATTTGTAAATGAAGCTGCTGCAGTGCAGTTTATGAGTCTTCTCATATTCTTTCATTTCTGTTTCAGTTGAAATCTGTATGATTGGCAAAAATGGTAGATGCAATCTCCTCTTGATTCCTACAGGGGATTGCTTCTAGGAATCCCCTCTGGTAGATTGGATGATCAAGTCTCTCACACAAAAATGGCAAGTGTTTATATGACCCTATATACAAAATCATCTCTAGACTACTTATGATACCTAAAATAATGTAAATGCTATGTAGAGAGTTGTTTGCTGAACTGTTTAGGAAGAAATGGCCCAAAGAGTCTACATGTTCAGCATAGATGCAAGGTTTTTGTTTTTGTTTTCAGTATGTTCTGTCTATACTTGATTGAATCCACCAGCACAGAGTTGTCAGATATGGAATAGCAAGTGCACATAAGATACATATAATGAATTTTTATGCATGTGCATTGTGAAATTAATTGCCATACACAAGTTCATTGGCAGATCCCGCACCTCACATGAGTTTCACGGCATGCATGCTGAGAACTTGTAAAATCTGTCCCATTAACAAATCTCAGATATACACTACTGTTAATGCTAATCACCATGTTGGATATTAGATGTTCAGAACTTATGCACTTTGTCAGTGAAGCTTACTCTATTATCAGTATCCCAATTTCCCTGAATATTTTCCACCAAAATCTAGGCATACAGGTTTTATATTGTTTGCTTTTTAAAACTTAGTGACTCATTCCCTAAATAAGTACAATGGGTTCACATATGCACACTACCTTGACGAACCAACAAATCATAAGTGTTGGCTCATAAATGGGACTCACCCATTCCCTGCACTTCTGGGAACAAATCAATTGGTGTGGCTTTGCTGTATCTCAGTCATTTCAAACTTATATATCTATGGCTGCCTGACATTGAATTTCCATTAAAAACAAACAAACAAATAAATAAAAACTGTTGCCATGAGTTTGACTTTTGCTGTTTGATTACAAAAGTTATATCAAGCTGTTGATTAGATGACTCAGAGATTCAGATAATGGCGTACTGTTCTTGAAGAGGACCCAAGTTCAGTTCCCAGTACCCATGTTAGATGGCTCACAACCACCTGAAATTTCACCTACAGGAGATCTGATGACTCTTGCCCCCATGGGCACCTACATATACATATGCATATGCACCCACAGTCAAATACACATGTCCACATAATTAAAGTAAAAAAGTAAAATTCTAGGAAGGTGTATCAAGGTCACTAGCAAGACACAGATGGTGACAGAAAATCTGGAAAGGAACAAGTAACATACAAGACAGATTAAAAAGTAACTTGAATAAGTGTTTTAAACATACAGGACAGATTTTTTAAAATTAACTTGTGTAATTGTTTTATTCTAAGTCAGATGGACAATGGGATTAGTGTATATTTCTGTGTAGCTACCTCTATTGAGATTTAAAAAATAAAATAAAATGCTTCAGCTACCTAATTTGCATATAACATGACAAGACCAAATGTTTGATAAAAGAGAGCAACTGCCCTGCAATGGTGGCACATGCCTTTAATCCCAGCACTCCGGAGGCAGAGGCAGGCGGATTTCTGAGTTCAAGGCCAGCCTGGTCTACAGAGTGAGTTCCAGGACAGCCAGGGCTATACAGAGAAACCCTGTCTCAAAAAAAAGACAAAAAAACAAAACAAAACAAAAAAATGAGAGCAACTTACTTCCTTTGAAGGCCACTAACTGAACTGCTGTGTCTCCTTTCTGGAAAAGGCAATGGCCAGGAAAGCATCAAGATCAATCTTCCTATTCAGTGGTCAAAGGGTCAGACATGAGCATCCATGCAACATCCTGAGGTTTCAAACCAGCATCAAGGATATCCAAGCCTTCCAGCTTGTTTTTCCTCATGCCATGTTCAAGTAGGTGTGGGCAGTGTTGGTCCTAGGGCAGAAAGGCTACATGCTCTTCAGTATTACTGTTTGAATCACAACCCTTTGATAGATATTTAAAATAGATTCTAGCCAGCTTAACACAGTTGTGATTGCCATCAATTTATCAGATGTGGATCTGGAGGCAATCAAACAACAAAAGGATCCTCTCACCAGGTGTACACTAGAAATCTGTGGATCCAAACAGCAATGGAAAACACTGCCCTGTCTAGAAGAATTTACTGTCTAGTGCCATGGCATCTATCTGAGAGGAGAAAGGTTGAGGGAAAGAGAGACAAAGAGCTTTTCTTCCCCAGAACATTCTTTCCCTCAATATCAACATCTTTTCAATCAGAAACTCTATGGCACTAAGCTGTAACATGTCTGTAATGCCTAAGCCCTGAAGTCAAAATGACAAATTGTCTGTCATCTGCCTCCCTACCAGGCACCAGGAGGTTTGTATTCCCCGAGGGCATAAAGTTTATATTTAAAATAAAAAATCCCCTAAAGGGTTGCTTATAATCACCCTAGTTAGACCCTCCCTCTATTCTTTAACCCAAAGCCCTTATTGAATCACCAGTCTCAGGACCTGACACAAAGCTCTCTTCACAAAGACTGTTCAAAGCCATGGGATCTCTGGCCCTTTCATAACTGTAATAGATATTGAAATGAAGTCCTTCCCTTCTTCTTTCCATGGGGAAAGAGGTTTTTTTTCCCCCTTTAGTTCAAAGGCTGCTTCTCCTGGTATCTGATAATATAATAATTTGCTTTTGGTTCCTATTTATTCATGCTTTTGGACGCAAACTCCTCTGTTTTCATCCTATTTCAATAAAAATTATTGACACAAACTTTGCAATGAATGGCTTTGATATAACTGATTGTTCTCCCGTTGAGTAATAATACTCATAAAAAGAAATGGGAAGCGCACAGAGAAGATGAGAGTGGGCAGATATTGGAATTGGAGAGGGAACCTGTTTAGCATTTATAACTTCCATAAACTTAACCTTGTATTTGTGTCAGCTACTTTATAGTTTTCCAATTTACTTTTTAATTGAGTCCTTTTTTTTAAACCATGTTTGGAAGCTATAACTCTAAGTCGTCTTTCAAAGCCCTACCACTTTAGTTCAGTTCAATTGATCTCTCTTTGTATTTATTATTCTTGGGCCCAGCATATATCACTTTCCATTTGGCCAGCTGCAAATGCAATTTGCCATGCATCAAGCCACTTCCACAGCAGAGCTCTGTTAGTTAATATTTTATTTGGAGTGATCCTTTCCATGTCTGCTGTTAGTCCCTGATCACTGCCACTTACCGTATAGTTTAAGATATAAAGAGAGAAAGAGTACTCAAATGAACTGCTTCACTTGTCTGGCTGAAGAGCTTAACTGTGTGGAGGGAAGCTGTTATCAGGGACATGTGATGTAAGCCCATCCAATCATCTTTCATCCCAGACTCTAGAAACCTCTTAACAATATACACCTTGCTCATCCATGCTTTCTTCTCAGTATGTCCCCTAGAATCTAGTTCTGGGTCCTATACTCCAGACACTTTCCTCCTTTGTTTTCTATCTATGAACTGATTTCAGAAATCCTAGAGACTACTTCCTAAACAAAGTCCATGAGGCAAGGAAGCATGGGGACAGCCCAGTGACCAGGGCAGTCACCTCCTTTTGGCCATCCCTTCCTAGTATAGCAAAACCAAGACCTGAACCAAAAAGAGTAAGATTTATGACTGGGTACATCACTGTCTGCCTCAGTTTGACTTTGCTTATTGCCCTTGTATTGGCTTTTATAGATTCAAACTTATGAAGTGACTAGCTCAGCAGTTCAGCTCTTTCAAAAAATTGCTTACAAAGATCTTATGACTATCAAAAAAAAAAAAAAAAGATTGTGCACTGTCCCATCTGATCTTATGAAAATGGTTCCTGAGAACATATACAAAACTAATGACAATAAAATGAGGTCATGTTGATTCTGATACCCAAATTCTAATTATTGACTTGATGACAGGAACTCTTCCTTCAGTATCTTAAGGTGTATTTTGTTCTGGGTATTCTGGATCTTCATCAGTCTCTAAGCTACAGTTCAGAGACTATCTGCTTCAGCCTCACAACCACAAAGACCTTGAGCAGAGAGAGGATGAAAATCTCTCTCTCTCTCTCTCTCTCTCTCTCTCTCTCTCTCTCTCTCTCTGTGTGTGTGTGTGTGTGTGTGTGAGAGAGAGAGAGAGAGAGAGAGAGAGAGATTCAAGTAAAATACATCCCTGAGATTCTCAGAATTCCTCTAATATTCACCTTAATTATTTTTAATTATACAATTTTAGACATACAAGAAGGAAAATTGATGACCTTAATCCATTCTTGACAATACCTGTGATAGTCTGAAACCATGGTTCCCAAACTCGTCAGTTATAACATTTCCTAAAGTGTCACCTTGCATAACTTCCTGCTTCTGGAGTGCAGATTCTGTCTCATACCACCACTGTAGGTTCTGCATGTTTCTACAACCGTGGAAGACTTTCCCTCCCTCTGATCCCTGGTCTGGCTTTTAGATTCTGTTCTTTTATCTGTATCAGTATCTTCTAGAACTGTATCACGTGCTACATTAGAAATCCTGACCTTAGTTTTAACATATGGCCTCAACAGAATAATTTCAAAATTATTCAAATTTTCAAAACACTTTAAAAACGTTAGGTTATCATGTATGGTACATTATTACAAGTTGAACTTTACCCTCCCAAAAATGTTCATGTAGAAATCCTAATATCAAATACCTCAGAATGTGAGTGGTTTTGGAGATGAAGTCTTTACAAAGTAGTATATTTAAAGCAAATAATCAAATAAAGTAATTAAGGAAGACCTCAATTCAATATGACCAGTGTACCTAGAAAATAAGAATTCTGAATACAGGCATACATAGAGGACAGGGGTTCTGAGGACAGAAAAAAGAGAGAAGACACCACTTACAAGCTAAGGAATGTAGCCTTGACAGACCTCTTCCTTGAAGTCTTCACAGAGAACTGACACCCGCTTTATCCTCGAGTGTCAGCTTCCAGACAATAAAAAAATCATGGTGCTGGCCACATATGCAGCAGAGGAGGGTCTTGTTACCCATCAGGGGGAGAAAAGGCCCTTGGGCCTGAAAGTGTTAGATCTGCCAATAGAGGAGAATGCCAAGGAGGAAAAATGATAGTGGGTGAGAGAATACCCCCATAGTGGCAGGGGAGGGGAGGAAATGGGGAGGTTCCAAAGGGGAGATCTGGAAAGGGAGAAACATTTGAAATATAAATAAAATATGAAAAATAAATTTAAAAAAATCAACTACTGATGTTTACGCCTACTGTCTACTGTTATTTTTATAGCAGCCCTAGCAAACTAATCCAGCTTTCAAATTAGAATCATGTGGAAATCAAGAAAGTTTGTGTCCCCCATCTGTCCCTCTCCTTCAGTAAGAAGAAAATTGACCTTTGAATATATAGATAGATAGATATAACTGGATATAGATAGATACATATCTTTTTTGCTGGTGAATACTGAGTAAATGGAATTTTATGTATGAAGACACAAACAATCGTTCATAGGCACAGGCATTCTAAATATAGAGTTTATATTTAAAAAAACTAATGTTTTAAATTCCTTTTGCTAACTTTACAGAGATGATAGCAGCCAGTGACAACTCCAAGATAGATTGCTGGCTCAACAAAAATAGCTGTTTATATTTTCAGAATTAATACTAAGATTTAAAAATCAAAAACAATACTCCAGTACATTCAAAGATACCTTTACAAACATAGACAACATAAGATAGGAATAGCATGTCCCTGTGTCAGATATTCACTGCTGTAACAACAGGCATGAGTGTCCCATTTGCTGGAGACTCATTTGAGGTCACAATATCAGAGGTGTAAGTCCACCAGGAAGGGGAGGATGAGGAGTTCCAGAACAGCTTGTATCATCAAGTTGGGAAGCAGAGTGGGCATGTGCTAGGCTTTCTCCTATTCTCTTCCTACTCCATCTGTGCCCCTCAGAATATGGTGCAGCCCACATTCAGAATCAGTCTTCCCCCTTTGATTAGCTTTGATTGTGTATTTTGCTAATGTTTCAGGTTCTTTCAATCTGATCAAGTTAGCAATCAGGACCAACTAGAAAGGAATTCAAATCTCTATCTAAACAAAGAGAAAGCTTGTTTGAAACATCAAAATGCTCTCCACCCTTCAGACAAGGGTGTTTGCTTAAGATATTCCATGGGGGAGTGTATCAAGGTATACTATTTATGCTATGATGTGTCATGTGTATACAGACCACTATGGAGAAATAAATGGATTGAAATGTATAATGAGAGTCTATATTGTCCTTTTTTAAGAGCATTGCCTTGTCTGAGTCCATCTTTCCTGAGACTCATCCATTTTCCTTCTGTCCCTATTCTCTATTTACACAGTCACCCATGTCTTCTTTACCAGCATTCCTCACCTCTCACTCCCTCCACTGCTGACAAATGAGTTGCACACTCTCTTCTGAGTCGGTGTGCTCTATGTCATAAATTCAAAGCAACTGAAAAACCACTAATACCCTGATCAATATGTTCAAAGTGAGATATCTAGAAAAATGATGGTATAAAAGATCATTTTAAGATAAAAAACATAACTTCTACTATTTAGTTATTTAGATGTAAATTAAGAAAGCAAAGGTGTCATCCTATGCCTTCAAATCCTGACATAAATGAATAGATACACAAAGAATGCTGAGACAAAACAGGGTCTTCAACATATTTTTAATCGAACTAAATTTAATTTGTAAGACTTTTATTGACATGTTCAACTACTGAAATATTGTAGGTCTCCTTGTTACAAAGTGTCAAAGCAGCATATACCTCTTCTGCAGCATTTATCCCAGTTATAATCTATTTTTTCAACCAAAACGAATAGGGCAAGCAAGATGGAGCAGTGGGTAAAAGTAGTTGCCACCAAGTCTGACAACCTAAGCTTGATATTCAAACTCACATAAAAGGAGAGAGCCAGCTCCTTCAAGTTGTCTTCTTATAAGCACACACACATACACACACACACACACACACACACACACATATTATATAGCACATGAACCCACATACATACACACACTATGGCAATGCGCCCTTATACACGCATATATATACACACAAGCACATACACAAAATATGAAAAATAATGCAATATAAGAATTTTGTTAAATAAAGGTGTACTCTCTTGCAAGGTCCCTCATATAGCTACAGTCATCCATATGTACTTGCAGCATCTTGAAGTCTTCCTCACTCATTGCTGGAAGTGGGTGTGGAGATGTCAAGTAGGAAAAAACACTTTGCCTCTGCAATCTGTGGAACTATACCAGGTCCCATACTTAGAGGAGATCTATGTTCGGCCAATGTTCTGTTGCCATCATCTTGGGATGCTTAATAATACAAGACAAGTAATTACATTACACAAATCCTTTAGTTTGTCTTCATCATTTGTTTAGATTCTACAAATGAATGAGATTATCTGATATCTGCCCCTTTTGTGCCTTCCTTATTTCAACTAACTTAGTCACCTTCAAACTTACCACTGTTTGTGCCAAATGACAAGATTGTTTTCTTTGTTGCTGAGGAATATTCCTTTGTGTGTTTGTATATATATATGTTTTTATTCATTCAGTGCTTGACAGACGATGAGATGGATTTCACAGCATGGCTTTCAGTAACTAATTTGGCAATAGGCATGGGAATGTGGGTAGTTCTTTGACATACAGACTTCACTCCCAAGAGTAAGATTGCTGGATATTTATTAAGGAGTGGTAGATATTTATATAGTTCTGTTTAAGTTTTTCAGAAATTTCCATACTGGTTTCAATAGTGGGTGTATTAATTTGCATTCCCAACAACAGTACGCAGAGCTTCCCTGCCCCCAACCACCTTCTCAAGAGTGACCATCTGTCATCCTCCTAACAGGCAATATCGCTTTGTGTCTTTAATTTGTATTTTCCTAGTGATTAGTGATTATGAACATTTTTCATATATCTTTTTTGCCATTTATGTCTTCTATTGAGAAATGACTATATAGGTCATTTGCCCATTTTAATGGGATCATTTGTTTTCTTGCTATTTAGGTGTTTGAGTTCCTCATGAATTCTGGATATTAATCCCTTGTCAGATATTTGGGATATAATATTTTCAACTATTCTGTAGGTTTTTTCACTCTGTTGTTTCCTTTGCTATGATAAGTTTCAAATTTGATGCAATTCCATTTGTATATGGTGTCCTACTCCATACCTTTGGGTTAATATCCAAATAATTCATCCCCAACCCAACAACATATAGCTTCCCTGGCACCTTTATAGTTTATCCCCTTGAAGTTTTGCTAAAATTTGTGAAAATAGCCAAAAAGAAAAGAGCTACATGCTATAAGATATTATTTATATATACAATACAGAATTGCTAAATCTATAAAGACAGAAAAGATATTGGTAGCCAGCAATTGTTTGGGACACAATAAAGTGATTGCTTTAATGGTTATGTGGTTTCTGTTAAGGATGATAAAAATGTTTTAAAATAAATGGGTGGTAGGTATACATTGTAAATGTACTAATTAACATAGGCTCTTTACTCAAAATTATGAATTTTGTATTACATCACCTCAATTTTCAAATTCTATGGCTTTGTTTTTTTTAAAAAAATAAATGATATTTACCAAATAGTCTCTTTATATCAATGGTTTTTATAATGGTTTTCATAACTTTGTGAAAACTGATGGTAAAGATTAGAGGTAAAGATGTTAATGCTTTAGCCATTTTAGCAGCCCAATAAGCTGTATGTAATATGTGTGGGTCTTGATTATATTTACGTTACCCAAACCTACCAATATTCAACCATCCTTCAAATGACAGCCATTGCATATCAGTACATGTGAATGTGAATTCACAAAACCCTCCCCAAGCTGAGTACTTTCAAGCAACTCTCAACCATGAATCTCAAATACTATTTCTATGAATGCTATAAGCATGAATAATAGGCAAATTGCACAAGGACAAAAACTGCACAATCCACTCATACGAAGTATCTAAAATGCTCAGACTCATAGGTTCAGTGCACAGAATGGAATTTCCAAGGGTAGAAACACAAGGGTTCAGGGAATCTGAAGATCTGTTCATAAAAAAAGTCAATTCTGAAGATTAGATATACAACAAGGAAGCTATATTTGGAAGTATACTCTCCAATTTACGATTAGCTCATGTTAGGTGTCCCCACCACAAGCATATAAGAATCAATAAAGGATCTTTTGGAACTGATAGATAAGATTACTGTCTTGATTGCAGTAAAGATTCCATGGATATACATAAATGCCAACATTCATTAAATTACATGCATTATATATGTACGTTTCTGTATAACTATTTATACCTTAATAAGTCTTGCAAAAACAGCTAAGTTACAACCACCTAAGCCATGTATCACTTACTTTACAAACAATAAACAAAGGCTTCAAACTCAAATTGGTTTCATATTCCTATATTTTGACTCAGAAATATATCTTTATGCAGAACTCTAAAGAAGTGTGTGAAGGCTAAGAACTCTAAACTTAGAAAAGTCATGTTTCTTACAGAAAAGAATTTTATTTAAAAAGTGGCACTACATGGAGTGGAAGAATTAATATCAGAATAATGGCCATGCTACAAAAGTAATCTACAGATACAATGAAATCCAAGTGCCACTCTTCACAAAAATAGAAAAAAATCTTAAAATACATGTTGAGGTTCAAAAAACCCCAGATAGCCAAAGCAATCCTGAGCAAAAAGTCCAATAACAGAGTTATTACTATACCTGATTTCAAGTTGTAGTACAGAGTCACAGTAATAAAAACAGCATGTTACTGGCACAAAAACAGATACTTAGATCAATAGAACAGGAGACTAAGAAAGAGATGCACTCAGCTACAGCCACCTGATTTTTGACAAAGATGCCAAAAATATACACAGGAGAAAGGAGAATATTTAATAAATGGTGCTGGGGAAACTGTATTTCATATGGATAAGTGAAACCATATCCCTACCACTCGCAGTATAAAGATCAGCTACAAATGAATAAAACACCTTCATATAAGACCTGTAACACTGAAACTGACAGAGACAAAAGTAGGAAAAGAACTACAAGTCATCCATACACATGCTCACTTTCATAGTGGGCTCAAGTTGCTCAAGAAATAGCACAAACAATCGAGATTTAATGAAATTAAATGGTTTCTGTGCAACAATGGACACAGTGAATTGAATATAGACAGCCTACAGAATGGGGGAAATCTTTGTTAGCTGTACATCTGACAGAGGAGTAACATGGAGAACAAACAAAGAATTCAATAAACTAAACATCAAAATTAGACTAATAAAATGTACAGACAGTTCTCAAATGATGAAGTACAAAGAACCAACAAAGAGTGTTCAAGACCATTGTTCATCAGACACGAAAATCACAACTACATTGAGATTCTAACATACCATGGTCATAATAGCAGTCATCAAGGAAATAAACAACAGAGGTATCAATATGGCTCAATAAATGTGCTTACTACCAATCTTGACAACCTGAGTTCAATACCTGTAGCCTACATGATAGAAGAGAAGAGTCTCTGGCATCTTATTCTATCCCTCAATTCATGCATCAAGGCACTTGTGCACAAATTCACACGCACACACACATACACACAAACACACACACACACACACACACGATTTTTTTAAGTTAAAAAGTAAATGAATAAGAAATGCTGGGACAAAGGGGGACAAAAGAGAATCCTTTTTATATACTGCTGGTGGTGATAAACTATGGAAGTCAGTATGGGGGTTCTCAAAAAAAGCTAGAAGTAGTTATTTGGCTATGGGTGGGGCCTTCAGGAAACTTCTCCATTCTACATGATCACGTCCATTGGTGTTGTGCTTCTCCAGATCTTGTTTAGGCAGCCATACTATTAAAGAATCTTGGCTAAACCTTCCCTGTCATTTCTAAAAGACACCATTTCACAGATGCTTTCTTGGTCCTCTGGATCTCACAGTATTTCTGCCCCTGCTTCCTCTGTGTTCTCTGAGCCCTGGATGAAGTTGTAGTGCAGATGTACCCCATTATCACTTGTTCTCTGTATTTTGATTGTGGTTTTTTGTAATGGTCCCCTTCTATTGCAAAGAGAAGCTCACAGGTAAAGAACTATCAGAAACTAAGAAATGCTTAAAGTAGGAGAAATAGTCATCTGCAGGGATGAACACCATAACTGGTTATTCAATACCAACTGGTCAACCCTGAAATGATATACACATGAATATGACTAACTGAAATGAGCCTGTTGTACTTATCTATTTAGACAAACCCATACACACACAACTAAACTAAAAGAACAACTAAAGAAAAATAATCCATTTCTAAAGGGAGAAAGGAGGAGTACATGAGAGGTTGGAAAACAGAAAAGGGAGAGATGATGTAAATATATGTAACTTAAATTTTGTATAAAAAAAAAAACTTAAAAATAGAATTACATATGCCCCAAATAAACCTCTTAAAAGAATTTACCTGAAACACACTCACAAATCGCAGAGATTCTTGCATAGCACTGTTTATTGCAGCACCTTTCACAATAGCTAGGTAGTGAATGCTCAACAGCAGAAAATGAGAAAAAGACAATGGGATGTACAATGAAAATTTGCAACCATAAATGAGAATGAAGCTATGCCAAATGGATACAAGACAAAGAAATCATACTAAGTAAATTAGATGAGGCTCTGAAAAACGAATATCAAGTTTTCTCTTAATTTGGGGTCATACATTTTTTATGATATATATATGAAAGTAAAAGTGAATTCATCTGAAGAACAAAGGGAACTAATGGTAATGCGGAGAAGGAAAAAATGAGCAGGTAATGAGGTGTTCTAGTTTACTCTATTCGCTACTCCTCAATAACCACCGTGACCAAAAGCAACTTGGGGATTAAAAGGTTTATTTTCATTTTACAGGTTATAGTCTATCACAAAGGGAAAGAACCTAGAGGCAGACATTGAAACAGAAGTCATAATGAAGAAACACTGTTTCATGGTTTGTTTCTCATGGATTGCTTGCATTTTTATGCAACTCTGGACCTCTTGCCTAGGGCTGGCACCACCCACAGTAGGCTAGATCTCCCACATTAATTATTAATCAAGAAAATGCTCCCACAAACTTGCCTATAGGTCAATTTGATAGAGATATTTTCTCAGTCAACGTTTCCTCTTCCCCTAGCTTCTGTCAAGCAAACAAAAACTAAACAGCACAAGAGATATGGGGGAATATGCTCCAGCTATGTTAAATACATGCCTGAAATTGCATTATGTAAGTCCGCATAGTAAAAATTGTAAAGCAATAAAATAATCCCAAAGCTGTCCTCCATTTGTTTTCCCTTTGACATTGCCACATAGTTCTTCCAAGACTGGAGTTGCCAATCATCTCCACGTCAAAGCAATCAAAGCTGTGTGAAGAGGAGAGCATTCACATGCAGGCTCAGGACCAGTTTACCTACTGCCTCTGCCTGTGCCCTTAAGTCCATTGAGACAGGCTTCACTCCTTACAGAAGTTGAAGTCAAGATCCTCCTCCAAGTTTACCATATATGTGTTCAGTAGCATGACCCATTGCATGTCTGAGAGTCTGACTTCGAGAATGCCAGTGTCTTGCCACAAGACATCACAGAATGTCACCCTGAGATATTTGAATTCTTTATCTAGTCAGAAACGGCATTAAAGATGTCTTCATTTACAGATAATTAGGTACTGTTAATCTTGGCTAATGCTGATATGTAACATAATATTCTAAGTATATTGTAATGGAAGTATTTGATTTCAGCCAAAGTACCACAGTTGTAAAATATGTTAGGTAAAATTACATCTAGAGTCTGTGTGTACACTAAAATATTAACAGATGACATTGTATAATACCTGTAATTTACTTCGAAATAAAACAAGAGGTATAGGGGAAAAAAGATGCCTTCATTTTTATTACCTCTTACTTTTTCCATTTTGCTTTCATTGTTTGTCCAATAACAAAAGTAGTATGTAGTTTCATGTCAGAAAATCTTGAAAATCCAAACATTAAAAAGAGTACCAAATTGTACGTACATTTTCCCATCTTGATGTCCCTGTTGGCAACTGAAATCTTAATAATAAATTCTCTTAATAGGGAATTTTTATGATTGGAGTTTATGGAGTTTATGTTGAATATGGAAAAGAATTTCAGAACAGTATAGCTCTTTATGAGCTCAGTACTGAATCTTACTGACTGAAAAAAATGTCAGAGTTGCAAGTTCAGCCAATGGAGAAGTCAGGCACCAGGTAGTACCAAGGTTCCCCCAAAGCTGAAGAGGTTGGGCTTATTGTCTGGGAGACCCATGGTAACTAATGTTTACAGAACAGAGTAAACTAAAGGGGGAAGCTGCAGAAACACAGAACCCTAGAGAACCACAAAGGGGCTCACTGACTCTTCCACTGAGTCCATGTAGGCAAAGAAAATGCTGGAATTCTGGGGGGAGGGGGTAAATCAGATGAAACAGTCCATGAACTCGCCCAAAACTGGAAATCATTTTCATCTCTGTTCATAAAAGTGGAAGAGCCTCACCACTCACATGCTTTGGGCAGCATGATGAAAATGGCAGAACTCCAAAGGATGCTCTAAAGGTTGCTACCAACTGTCCATACTCAAAAGAAGCAAATTGTTTCAACATGACTTGTGTGCACTGTATAGCAAAGCATAATAAAGTCATCCAAGCATATCCACCACCCAACCAAGTCAATTCATAGTAACTAGCATCCCATCTAAACTGATTCAAGGTTGAAAGGACTCATCAGAGTGAAATGAAAGTGGCATGGGAGAATTGGTGTCTAAGAAGGACAAGATCATGAAATGCAAGCCAAATACCCAATGTTAACACAAGACAGTAAGTGTGGAACGTAAGAATGAGCAAGCATTCAGAACTGCACATCTCCACTGTACTAAAAGAACTCATCCCAGCAGCTGTATGCACAGTTCTCTCTGCTGTTCACTCTCTCTTGGGAGGACTGAAAGAACCAGGATGAATAGGAAAATGCTTAAGTCAAGGTAGCCCTGGGGTTTCATTGTGGATGGCCAAGTTATCTGTACCAAAGCAGCTGCTTCCCACACTCAAAATGCAGGAGCTCACACCTCCCCCGACTCTGGGGGAGGACAATGACATTTTGAAAGTACTGTAGCAGCTACTCACTGTTCCTGAAGCTTCCACCCCTCTGCCCTGAACCCTGAACTCTTTTTTCTTTGCTAGCAGTTTTCATAACATCATTCAAACAGGATGGATTTTTCATCAATTATGTGACATGTCACATTGCCCTCACATGTCATAAATTTCATGGATTTCTCAATATCTTGTCGTGATGAACCCAAATTTAGCAATATTATCAGACAGTGGCTCTGCATATCAAGACACTTAATGTCTGTGCCAATAACCAAGATTTATCATTTCTTGAATTTAACAGTCAGTGCCAGCGGTTCTTTCAAATTGTTTCAGCATGGGCTAAGCTTTCAGAAATAAACAAATTACTTTGTCTTTAAAGTAAATTTCAACTGCCCTCTTTCTCTCTCGGGTTACTTCCCCAGCCAAAATATTGCATCTTATATCCAGTAATTTGTTATTTGGAAAAGATATATTCATGGGCTTTACTCTGAGCCATTGTGAAATCTCTAGAAGGGTCCTTAGTGAGATAAATAAATTAGCAAAGACATGGATGCAAAATCAAGTGAATAACAACGACAACAACAAAAATTACTCCGGGTCAGTGAAAGATGAAATGTAAAGGCCTGATCCCTGTGAAGGCACTGCTCATTCCAGAGAGAAGACATTAGGGAACCGATGAATGCTTGCATTGGCTGCTGTGGCAGACACTGAAAAAGTCATTACAATCTGAGCAACACCTGCAGAACAAAGGGCTGCACTGTAGAAAAGGAGGGAGAGAAGGAAAGGGGCTTGGATTAAAAGGCAGACTATGAAAGAAACAGGAACTACAAAGGCTTGAAGTCATAGGAAAGTTAAAACCTCTGAAAGAGAAGGAGGGAGCCAATCGATGGATTGGGTAGAACTATCTTTTGTGCCTCTGAAGACTGCAGGGCCAATAAAGTCAATTACAAGGACAACTTCCATAGTATCCTCTGCAGACCTGACATGTACCTGAATGAGAGAGTGGTCTTGGTCTATCACTCTTACAATTGGGGACATAGGGAATACCTAATTAAGAATGCCATAAAATGGCTAACGGCCATAAAGAGGCAATTAAGGAACAAATATGGATTTTTAGCAAAAGCCTAGTAAAGACAAAAGCAATCCCAACCCATGGTAAATCACATAAGGAGCACACAGCCAGTATTCATGACTGTTTCTGCATACATACGCTGATGGGCACACATACAAACACATACACATACATGCATAAACATACACACACAAACACCCCTCTCAGGGCCTCAGACACTTCTCAAAGTTAGTTGTCTGCTAAAACTAGTATTCGATCTAGAATTGTCTAAAATCGTATGGTGGAAAGAAAGTCAGAGCTACAGACTCCTTATTTTGAAAGTCACAAGTGTCAAAGATTTTTGAAAGTTATCCCAGGAAATAATAAAGTTATATGACCTCTTACTCTGACTTGACAGCATGAATTAAAGAATATATAGAGGTTACAATTCAATGAGGTCAGCAGAAAGGAAAAATGCAGTAGAAATAGAAAACAAAGATTATTTCTTGAACTTTCATTAAACAATAAGTTTCAGATGGTAAAGACTGTTTGGCTGAGCACAGGCTATATGTCTGGTGTTCAGTGGGTACTCTGTGAGTATTAAAACTAGACTTAAAAAGATGTAATGCTGTAGAGAAACAAAAAGCCATCAAAAGACTCATCTCAAAGAAAAAGGTGAAATTGGTTTGGTTCCATGAAATAAAAACTAAGGCTGGCTTAAGCAAGGCAGAATTTGATTTCCTAATGTCAGAAGTTAAAACATGAAGGAACTAGAAAGGATTCCAACACTTGCTTTGCTCTTCCTGTATCTAGCCTTGATCCTCAAGGACCAATACAATAGTTACTGGAGCTTAAGTTAGCACATTTTCCTTACAATAAAAGTAAAGGACCAGAAAGGAATATCATTTTGTTGAGATGTTCCACACAACAGTTTCAAGTACACTAATTAATTCAAACTGCTTGTATGGTCAGATTCAATTACAAAAAGACTAGAAAATTTAACCTGTTAGCTGGAAAATATTATTTCCAATTTAAAATCAATGTAATAAATATATCAATAATGGATATTAGATATTTTCTCCATACCTTGGAAACCAGTTAAAATCTTCACTAAGGCCAGCTTGGCTACATAGTATATTCTAGGCTAGTCTGGACTACATAGTATGACTTCATCAAAAACAAAGCAATATTTAGAATGTAGAGAGAAAAATAGAAATCGCACCATAGCATTATCTTTTTGTTCAGTGTTTTTCAGAAGAATAAACGAATTCTCTTAAAATATTTAATAACATAAAATAATCAATGAAGTGGCTTACTTCTCAATTATGAAAGGATACAAGAAAAGGAAAAGGTGATGGTTTTGGTTTATTTGTGTCCTCTTTTATTCCATTAAAAAAATTTAAACAAAGCTTGCTTGAGTTCTGGAAACTGATACCTTCACAGTCATGCCCCCCTAAATGTAGGGGTCTGGACATTGTATAAATCCTGGAGCCAAACTTTCTATAATCCAACATGCACAAGCACCTCCCCCCACTTTGAACACTTTAAGTTGTGCTCACAACAGTCTTCTCCCTCCGGTTGTGGGTATGGGTCTGGGAAAGACACTTCTATATCACAGTAAGATAGGAGCCTTTCAAGCCATATTTATCTTTAACTAGTAATGTACCAATCCAAGGGTCATGAGAAAAAAAGTGAAAGTGGATTCCAAATATTGTTTGCTTAATTATGACTTTCTCTGCTCAGGATTTTAGCTAACGGTATCTAATTAATCATTTCTTAGAAAATAAAGTAATTACAAAGAAAAAAAACCTTTGCAGTCATCTGTTAAGTCCAAAATTTTAATTAGTATCTGAGGGCTACTTTGAATGTGAAATCATGAATCAAGGAGAAGTGATTGGATTTTTTTTTTTTGTAAAGCCAATAAGAGACATTGTCTTTGAATCTTTGCCTTGTGACAGGGAGGTTAAAGATTTTAAAATGAAGTGTCTCAAATATGTCTCCAACCTCAACTTTATTATAAGGGAAAAATGGAAACCCTGCCTGGCTCATCATGAAACAATCAAATTTCAATAGCTATTTTTATTGTAAAGATAGTTAAATGATAGAGGATTTACCACACTCACTAATTAAACATCAAAACTTGAGACCCCAGGTGTCATGTGCCCAGGAGAGAGCATCAGGAACAAAACACTTCCTTATTTTGGAACTGTGGTAGTGAAGATAGAAGCTGTCGTCGTCCCTGGTCACTGCTGTAGAGCAATTTGGAGATGATGTGCAGCACAACAGCCATGAAACAGGGAAGACACAGGGTCAGTACAGTAGAAGCCATGAAAAGAAGCACTAGTCTGGGGCCACCTCGGGGAATGGGGCTCCCTAAAGCCATGTGCTAGCCCTTTAGAGTCAATGTTGGAGGCAGGTAGCAAAATAATAGAGACCAGAGTCCATCAGACATTATGAACCAGTGTTTTTCATTATTATGTTAGTCTGGGGCATTCTAATTGCATGTCAGATCCAGGCTCACCTCTAGGCACTAAAAGGCCAGCTCTGTGATCACCCTGTCCCCACCCTTGCTATCCAAAATTAGGTATTTATGGGGGCCACCTAGCACCTGTTTTGCTACTTTGTGCGAATAGACAGTGTTAGAAGTAGCATTCAGTAAAAGCAAATCCTACTGCTTTGTAAACCATTAACAGTAGCTCTGATAAGTGAAAGTCAGACACGAGGCAAGTATCCATAAGAATGGCCACAAGGTCTTGAAGGATCTCAAAAACAAACAAACAAACAAAAAACAAAAAAACAGAGTAAAGAGATGCAATAGGACAGCTCAGTGAATAAAGGCAATTGCCACAAAAGTCTAGTAACGTGTGTTGGGTCCCCAGAACGCATGTGAAGGTGAAAAAAAAGAACCAATTCCATGAAATTTTCCTCTGACCTCTGACAGCTGGTCAGTGGCACCAGCACAGATAGCAGCAGCAGCATTGTTATCATACAATTTTAATAAAATGGATTATTTTGGTTCAGTGAGATAGCTAAGAAGATATAGGAACTTGCTACCAAAGCTGATGACCTGAAATCAATGCCAGGACTTACAGAATGGAAAGGGAAAGTCAAGTAAGTTGTCTGCTGACCTTCACACGTTTGTAGTGGCACATGTATGCCCACACAAAAATAAGACAATAAAAAGTATAAATAAATTTGAAGTACTTTTAATAAACAATTTCTAACTCAAACTTGCTCTTAGCAATCATGAGAAGACGTAAACTCACACATCCAGGATAAAGAGAGAGGATGATGTAGACAACATGGAGGCAGATGCCCCATGGACCCATCCTCCCATGGACAGGTTCCTGATGCATATGCTAATGTCTCTAACTTTTATACTGCACCCTTCTTTGAGTCTTATTGAATTCTTCTCAAAAGGGGCTTTTAATAATCATACTGGAAACTTCAGATGGGAAACAGCTATTTGCATTTAACTGTTACTATTCAAATATTCACTCTGAATGAAACAGAAATATAAAGCAATACAATGAAAGGAACCACAGAGAATTGAAATGTTTGCCATTACTTTAATCCTTTCCTCTGATTGCTCCTTACTGTACTGTAGACAGGTAAATTAGATTAGGATGTGTCCCATCTTCCAGCTAAACAATTAAATCAGTGTCACTTTAATTCTTACTTGTGAATGTATGTAAATAAGATTATAAAATTATTAAGGGGGAAAAACACTGAACAAAAAAGGGAGACTTATTGGTGACAACAATCACAGTGCTCAGGATAATAGCTTGTTTAATTATTTTCAGAGAAAGCAGATTCCCTCAAATAACCTTGCGTGTTTGATGTTTTTCACTACATATTATATCCTTCTCCCAACTGAAAACTCTCTCAATTTTAATATATTTTCTTATTTAAAGACCTGTGATGCTAAAATGGATAGAGAATTTATTTTTGCTGCTTGTTCTATAATTAATAGGTCTGTTATTGAGTCACCGGCTTTCTCATCCATCCAGTTCTCGAGTTCCTGTCTTATTTGTCTTAAATGTCTCTTCATCTGAACAAATTCTCTTCTATAATTATTTTTATTGTGGGAAAGTAGATACAGAATAAAATGGCGTGGAGGTTAAGGGGTCCAATGATGCAGAGTAGCAAGAATGCAGACAGACACGACTGGACACACATAAATATGAAGGGTATAGTTGCTAAGCCCTCACTGTACTCCTGATTCCTGCTGAATGAGTAATGTTTGTTACTCTTGCCACAAAGAAAAACAATGTGAAGAACTGTCAGATGATAAATCAGTTCACTTTCTTCCCTGTGGTCACTATTGTGCTGTCCCAGAGTACACTGCAACATTGTACACTTTACCTGCAATGTGCATAATAAAGTAAGTTTAAGGTAGACAATTCCATGGCATGTTGCACATGCAATATGCAGCCTTCTAAATCATTACATCATCCCAGAAGGGAGCTTCATTAAACAGCCACTCCCCACTCTCCTCCTTCCTACTCCATAGAACTACCAACGTGTTTCTACTTGGATGGAATCATCTCTTTGGGACACATAATAGTTGTTCCTATCAGCTGTTTCCATTTACCATATGCCTCCAAGGTACATCAGTATAGCCAATGCTTCAATGGCTGAGCAAGACTCAACTGCTATATTTTGTGCATCCATTCCTTGGCTGCTGAGCAATTCTGTAGGACTGAGATATTGTGAATGATGCTAGTATGAGTGCTCATGGAGCTAGCATTTGAGGAAACACCAAACCGTTTCCCAAAGCTGCCAAACCATTTTTCATTCCCACTGGCAACATACAAAGGTTCCCTTTTTCTCATGTCCTCACCAAAAAAATATGCTGTCTGTAGTGGATAAGAATTTGCCTGTGGGCTCATAGATTTGAATACTTGGTCATCAGTGGGTAGGGCTATTTGATAGGGATTGGGATGTGTGGCCTTGTTGGAGTACAGATGTCACTAGGGGTGGGCTTTGGGGTTTCAAATGCTCAAGAAGCCGGGCCCAGTTTCTCTTTCTCTCTTCCTGCTGCCTAAAAGTCCAGATGTAGAACTTTCTGCTCCTCCAGCACCAT
>JADRCH010000140.1:4953158-5054668 GCA_019843965.1 Rhynchomys soricoides
GCTTGCTGGACAGCCAGTTTTACTGAATCGGTAAGCTCCAGGTTCAGAGGCTTGCTGGACAGCCAGTTTTACTAAATCAGTGAGCTCCAGGTTCAGAAAATGTTAATGTCAAAATATGAAGTGGATAGCTATTGTAGAAGTGACACAGAAACAAAAAGAACTATACAAAGAATCAACAAAAACAGGAGCTGGTTCTTTGAGAAAATCAACAAGATAGATAAAACCTTAGCCATAATAATGAGAGGGCACAGAGACAGTGTCCAAATTAACAAAACCAGAAATTAAAAGGGAGACATAACAACAGAAACTGAGGAAATTTTAAAAAAATCATCAGATGCTACTACAAAAGCCTATAGTCAACAAAACTGGATGAAATGGACAACTTTCTAGACAGATACCAAATACCAAAGTTAAATCAGGATCAGATAAACCATCTAAACAGTCCCATAACCCCTAAAGAAATAGAAGCAGTCATTAAAAGTCTCCCAACCAAAATGAGCCCAGGACCAGATGGGTTTTGTGCAGAATTCTATCAGACTTTCAAAGAAGACCTAATGCCAATACTCTTCCATCTATTCCACAAAATAGAAACAGAAGGAACACTACCAAATTCATTATACGAGGCCACAGTTACACTCAGTATTCTCCCGTGGAGAAGGAACAGTTTCTGTCTAATCAGGAACTTGTCACAATTTCCTTTCATAGAGGACATCATAAGAGATTTTTTTTTGTACTTCTATCATGTTTAATGTTCCAAATAGATTTTAAAAACTGGTTGACTGCATATTACTTTTAGCTTCAGAAGATATCATTTATATTTAAGAGGCATTTAACTAGTATAAATTATTTTGATGATTTAAAAAATGTCAATACTGAGTTATATAATTTAAAAGAAATTTTATTAGTTTACTTTAAAAAAAAAAGTGACACAATGTCAACTGGCCTCCACATGCTCATAGAGCACACACACACACACTCATATATGCTCACAAACACACACATACAAGAAAACACACACATATATACAAACAAAAATATAAAAAAAAATAATGTTGCCATGTCTGCTCAGTAATTAAGAACACTTGCTGCTTTTATACAGGACTCAAGTTCAGTTCCCAGCACCCACACGGTGCCTCACACATACTTGTCACTGCAGTTCTAGAGTGTCTAGTAAACTTTTCTGATCTCTGAGGTTACTTGCATGCATATACTACACAGTCATACATTCAGGCACACACACAACACATACACACACGAGAGAGAGAGAGAGAGAGAGAGAGAGAGAGAGAGAGAGAGAGATCCATTGTATGAAGTAATATTTTTTTTTTTCAAGACAGGGTTTCTCTGTGTAGCCCTGTCTGTCCTGGAACTCACTCTGTAGACCAGCCTGGCTTCGAACTCAGAAATCTGCCTGCCTCTGGAGTACTGGGATTAAAGGTGTGTGCCACCACTGCCAGGCAGAATGGAGATTACCAGCTCCAGACCCAGTGAGAGACTTCTGCAACCAGCCCAGCCCCCCAGCCTCAGGGCACACCTGCCACACTCACCAAAATCAAAGCTGGAGAGTGGCCCTGGACATGAAGCCACCCTGCCCTCAAGCCTGAGTGGACTCACACAGAACCCTTTCCCAGGTCCCATTCTGATTAAGGCTAGGAAAGAAGGGCCTGCCAGCCTCCCCCAGGGACAAGCCAGCTGGAGCTGAACTCCTGGTGCCTCATAACTGGCCACCCACCACCCTGTGGACGGCATTCCTGCCCACCTCCGAAGCCTCCTTCTGTTGCCATTTTGCTGAACATGTTGGTCATTGTCATTGTCGTCTGTGGCTGTACCTTTTCCTTTCTTCAAGTGTCCTGTGCAGCTGACATGCTGCACTTAGTGAGGGCAGCTGTGCCCTATCCACACTGGTCTATGTGCAGGATAGTTGCTCTGCCTAGGCCAGTTGGGCCTCCCTAGCCAGCCCTTGACCACATCAGTGTTTTCCCGGAAGGGCACATGGCCTCAGCCTTTGCCCCAAAGTTCCTGGGCAGGCACAGGCTACCCTCACTGAAGAAGGCTTCATTGTCTTCCACCCATGTGTGTGTGACTGTTACATTAAAGTCCATTTGTTACATCTGAAAAAAAAAAAAAAGAAGTTATAATCTTTATACTAAAACTATATAGAGCCGAGAGGTAAGAGCCCAGCGGTTTCTACCTGTGGCGAAAGACCTCTGCCTGGGACACAATGGCTCCATAGCCAAACAGAGCCGAGAGAAAGCGAGCTGCCCACATGTGTGGAAAAGCCAGCTGAAGGAGGACTCCAGACATAGGGACTGAGGAACAGCCAGAAGGTAGGAGACTTCCGGTTTACATCTGTGGCAGGAGTCCTCTGCCTGGGCCACCAGGGCTCCATAACCAAATAGCACTGGGAGAAAGCTAGCCTCCCAGGAGTGGGGACAAGACTGACTGATCAAAGAATCCCACCTGGAATTCCCAGGTCACAGGGATGGAGGAAAAGGGAACTGGTTTCTTTTGTTGGCTGGAGAGCATATCCTGTGACATAGGGCTCCATACTCAAATAGTGCCAGGAGAGAGCTGGTATACCAGGAGTGCCGACACACCTTCAATCACAGGCAAGACCACCACTTCTTTTCAAATTCACTGGACCAAAAGGGACCCTAGCAGAGCCATCAGGACACAGGAAACAAGAATCATCTGGGGAATAGATCCTTCCTGTTTCTATCTGCACCAGAGAGCTGACCCTGCACCACAACTCTCCAAACCCAAATTCCTCTCAGAGAGAAATGGTCTCTTAGGACTATTGACACCTAAGCTTGCAGGAAAGACAAGCCACAGTCAGAGAGAGAAAGACCAGCAAACACCAGAGATAACCAGATGGCAAAAGGCAAGGTCAAGAACACAAGGAACAGAAACTAAGACTACTTGGCTTCGTCAGAACTCACCTTTCCTACCACAGCCAGCCCTGGATACCCCCACACACCAGAAAATGAAGACTCAGACTTAAAATCACATATCAAGAGGATGATAGAAGATTTTAAGAAGCAAATAAATAACTCACTTAAAGAAATACAAGAGTACACAGGTAAACAACTGGAAACCCTTAAAGAGGACACACAAAAATCCCTTAAAGAATGACAGGAAAACACAATCAAGCAAATGAACAAAACCATTCAGGAATTAAAAACAGAAATAGAAACAATAAAGAAATCACAAAGGGAGACAACTCAGGAGTTAGAGAACATAGGAAAGAAATCAGGAGTCATAGATGCAAACATCACTGACAGAATACAAGAGATGGAAGAGAGAATATCAGGTGCGGAAGATACCATAGAAAACATGGACACAACAGTCAAAGAAAACACAATCCAAAAAGCTCCTAACGCAAAACATCCAAGATATCCAGAATACAATGAGAAGACAGAAGCTAAGGATAATAGGTATAGAAGACAGTGAAGATTCCCAACTTAAAGAACCAGTAAATATCTTCAACAAAATTATAGAAGAAAACTTCCCTAACCTAAAGAAAGAGATGAACATAAATATACAAGAAGCCTACAGAACTCCAAATAGACTGGACCAGAAAAGAAATTCCTCCCTTCACATTATAGTCAAAACAGCAAGTACACAAAATAAGGAGAAAATATTAAAAGCAATAAGGGAAAAAGGTCAAGTAACATATAAAGGCAGACCTATCAGAATTACACCAGACTTCTCACCAGAGACTATGAAAGTTAGAAGAACCTGGGTAGATCTCATACAGACTCTAGGAGAAAACAAATGCCAGCCCAGGCTGCTATACCCAGCAAAACTCTCAATAATCATAGATGGTGAAACCAAAATATTCTATGACAAATCCAAATTTGCACAGTATGTTTCCACAAACCCAGCCCTACAGAGAATAATACATGGAAAACACCAATTCAAGGAGGGAAACTATACTCAAGAAAAAGAAAGAAAGTAATCTTTCAACAAACTCAAAAGAAGATAGCCACATAAACAACATCAAAAATAACAGGAAACAACAATCGCTATTTTTTAATATCTCTTAACATCAATGGTCTCAATTCCCCAATAAAAAGACATAGACTGACAGACTGGATCCATAAACAGGACCCAGCATTTTGCTGCATCCAGGAAACGCACCTCTGAGTTAAAGACAAACACTACCTCAGAGTAAACAGTTGGAAAACAATTTTCCAGGCAAATGGCCCCAAGAAACAGGCTGCAGTAGCCATTCTAATATCGGATAAAATTGACTTTCAACCAAAAGTCATCAAAAAAGATAAAGAAGGATACTTCATACTCATCAAAGAAAAATCTACCCAGAAGAACTCTCAATTCTGAACATTTATGCCCCGAATGCAAGAGCATTCATAAAAGAAACTCTACTAAAGCTCAAAGCACACATTGTACTTCATACAATAATAGTGAGGGACTTCAACACACCACTATTAACAATGGACAGATTTTGGAAACATAAACTAAACAGAGACACAGTGAACCTAACAGATGTTATGAACCAAATGGGTTTAACAGATATCTATAGAAAATTTCATCTTAAATCAAAAGAATATACCTTCTTCTCAGCACCTCATGGTACCTTCTCCAAAATTGATCATATAATTGGTCACAAAACAAACCTCAACAGATATAAGAAGATTGAAATAATCTCATGCCTCCTATCAGATCACTACGGATTAAGGCTGGTCTTCAATGGCAACAACAACAGAAAGCCCACATACACATGGAACCTGAACAATGCTCTACTCAATGATAACTTGGTCAAGGAAGAAATGAAGAAAGAATTTAAAGACTTCCTAAAATTTAATGAAAATGAAAGTACAAAATAACCAAACTTATGGGACACAATGAAAGCAGTGTTAAGAGGAAAACTTATAGCTATGAGTGCCTCCACAAAAAAAATAAAAAAAAAAAAAATAACTGGAGAGAGCATATACTAGCAGCTTAACAGCACCTGAAAGTTCTAGAACAAAAAGAAGCTAATACACCCAAGTGGAGTAGAAGGCAGGAAATAATCAAATTAAGGGTTGAAATCAACCAAGTGGAAACTAAAAGAACTATACAAGGAATCAACAAAACCAGGAGCTGGATCTCTGAGAAAATCAACAAGATAGATAAACCCTTAGCCAGACTAACCAGAGGGCACAGAGACAGTATGCAAATTAACCAAACTACAAATGAAAAGGGAGATATAACAACAGATTCTGAGGAAATTCAAAAAATCATCAGATCCTACTACAAAAGCCTATATGCAACAAAATTGAAAAATCTGGAAGAAATGGACAAGTTTCTAGACAGATACCAATTATCAATGTTAAATCAGGATCAAATAAACCATCTAAACAGTCCCATAACCCCTAAAGAAATAGAAGCAGTCATTAAAAGCCTCCCAACCAAAAAAAGCCTAGGACCAGATGGGTTCAGGGCAGAATTCTATCAGATCTTCAAAGAAGACCTAATACCAATACTCTTCAGTCTATTCCACAAAATAGAAACGGAAGGAACACTAACCAATTCATTCTATGAGGCCACAGTTATACTGATACCAAAACCTCACAAAGACCCAACAATATAAGAAAACTTCAGACCAATTTTCCTTATGAATATTGATGCCAAAATACTCAATAAAATTCTCGCAAACAGAATCCAAGAACACAACAAAACAATCATTCACCATGATCAAGTAGGCTTCATCCCAGGGATGCAGGGATGGTTAAATACCCAGAAATCCATCAATGTAATCCACTACATAAACAAACTCAAAGAAAAAAACCACACGGTCATTTCATTAGATGATGAAAAAGCATTTGGCAACATTCACCATCCCTTCATGATAAATCTTGCAAAGATCAGGAATTCAAGGAGCATACCTAAACATAGTAAAAGCAATATACAGCAAACCAGTGGCCAACATCAAACTAAATTGAGAGAAACTTGAAACAATCCCACTAAAATCAGGTACTAGACAAGGCTGCCCTCTCTCTCCTTATCTATTATAGTACTTGAAGTTCTAGCTAGAGCAATTAGACAACAAAAGGAAGTCAAAGGGATACAAACTCCAAAGGAAGAAGTCAAAATATCACTATTTGTAGATGATACCATAGTATACTTAAGTTACCCCAAAAACTCCACCATAGTACTCCTAACCTTAATAAACAACTTCAGCAAAGTGTCCGTATACAAAATTAACTCAAGCAAATCAGTAGCCTTCCTATACTCAAAGGCTAAATAGGCTGAGAAAGAAATTATGGAAATGACACCCTTAACAATTGTCACAAACAATATAAAGTATCTTGGTGTGACTCTAACCAAACAAGTGAAAGATCTGTATGACAAGAACTTCAAGTCTCTGAAGAAAGAAATCAAATAAGACCTCAGAATATGGAAAGATCTCCCATGCTCATGGGTTGGCAAGATTAATATAGTTAAAATGGCCATCCTGCTGAAAGCAATCTACAGATTCAATGCAATCCCCAACAAAATTCCAACTCGATTCCTCATAGACTTAGAAAGAGCACCTCTCAAATTCATATGGAATAACAAAATAATCCAGGATAGCAAAAACTATTCTCAACAATAAAAGGACTTCTGGGGGAATCAGCCTCCCTGACCTCAAGCTGTACTACAGAGCAGTAGTGATAAAAACTGCATGGTACTTGTATAACGACAGGCAGGTAGATCAATGGAATAGAATTGAAGACCCAGAAATGAACCCACATACTTATGGTCACTTGATCTTTGACAAAAGAGCTAAAACCATCCAGTGGAAAAAAGACAGTGTTTTCAACAAATGGTGCTGGTTCAACTGGAGGAATACATGTAGAAGAATGAGAACTGACCCATTCCTATCTCCCTGTACAAAACTCAAGTCCAAGTGGATCAAGGACCTCCGCATAAAACCAGATACACTGAATCTAATGGAAGAGAAAGTGGGGAAAAGTCTCCACCACATGGACACAGGGGAAAAGTTCCTGAACAGAACACCAATGACTTATGCTCTAAAATCAAGAATCAACAAATAGTACCTCATAAAATTACAAAGCTTCTGTAAAGCAAAGGACACTATAAATAGGACAAAACAGCAACCAGCAGATTGGGAAAAGATCTTTACCAATCCTTTGTCTGATAGAGGGCTAATATCTAATATGTACAAAGAACTCAAGAAGTTAGACTCCAGAGATCCAAATAACTATCAAAAAATGGGGAACAGAGCTAAACAGAGAATTCTCAACTGAGGAAACTGGTAGGGCTGAGAAGCACCTAAAGAAATACTCAACATCCTTAGTCATCAGGGAAATGCAAATCAAAACAACCCTGAGATTCCACCTTACACTAGGCAGAATGGCTAAGATCAAAAACTCAGGTGACACCAGATGCTGGCAAGGATGAGAAGAAAGAAGAACACTCCTCCATTGCTGGTGGGATTGCAAGCTGATACAACCTGTCTGGAAATCAGTTTGGCAGACCCTCAGAAAAATGAACATAATACTACTTGAGGAGCCAGCTATTCCACTCCTGTGTGTATACCCAGAAGATGCTCTAACATGTAATAAAGAAACATGTTTTACTATGTTCATTGCAGTCATATTTATAATAACCAGAAGCTGGAAACAACCTAGATGTCCCTCAACAGAGGAATGGATACAGAAAATATGGTACATTTACACAATGGAATACTATTCAACTATTAAAAACAATGACTTCATGAAATTCACAGGCAAATGGATGGAACTTGAAAATATCGCCATGAGCAAGGTAACTCAGTCACAAAAGAATGAACAGGATATGTATTCACTGATAAGTAGTTATTAGCCCAAAAGTTCAAAATACCCAAGAGTCACTTCAGAGCAACCATTGAGCTGAGCATGAGGCCCCAGATGGAGGAGTTGGAGAAGGAACTGAAGGAGCTGAGGGAGTTTGCAGCTCCATGGAGGGAGCAACAGTGTGAACTGGCCTGACCTCCCTATGCTCCCGAAGACTGGATCACCTACCAAAGAGTACACATGGAGGGACCCCATGATGCTGGCCACATATGTGGCAGAGGAGGGTCTTGTTAGCCATCAGGGGGAGGAGAGGCCCTTGGGCCTGATGGTGTTAGATCCCCCAGTATAGGAGAATGACAAGGAGGGAAGACAAGAGTGGGTGGGTGGATGGAGGAATACCCTGATAGAGGCAGGATGAGGTGGGAGAGGATAGGAGGGTTCCAAATGGGAGATCTGGAAAGGGGAAAACATTTATAATGTAAATAAAGTATGAAAAAAAGTAAAAAAAAAATAAAACCCCTTTGTTGCTTAATAATGGCAGAGTAGAGAGAAATTAGAGGATACATTGAGGATCAGGGACTCAATGAACAGTAAAGAACTTCATTACAAAATAAAAACCCATCAAACTAGAAGATCAATGATTCTTTGGTTTTGCCTTTCTGGTCACTGGTAATGTTTTAATATCCTCAGGGCTCAATTGTGTAGCTTCTGTAGGTTATGTTTTAAGTGAGCATGGTTCCATTCAGTACTGTTGCTTCTGTAGCAATATCTAAGTCAGCAAAATTCTCCATAAGCTATGCTATATAAATGTGTGCTTTCATCTTTGTAACTCCCCCTAAAAGACATTCTTTATCAAAGTCATAGTTGCCTTAGATGTGTTCAAATCCACCTAAACATAAAGCATTCACTTCAGTCTGTCACATGCTGTCCCCTCTGCCTTACATACTGGAAAGAAGCCCTTTGGTTTGAAAGCTTTGCTAGTATTTGAGAAAGTAAATCACTTTCAAGTTCAGGGTAAATTATTTCAAAGGGGTATTACAAAGAATCTTAATAACAACAGTCTCCCTTCCTCCACCCTTTGCTCAAGTCTGATTTTAAACCTTTAAATTTGATATCTAGCTTTAGATTCTCAAAGCATAGACAGCTGAAAACAACTTTGGAGTCAACCACAATCCCGTCTACTCATTTTATAGTCTGGGGGAGAGGCAGCTGAAGAAAAAAGGATTTGTTGAAAATCTTCTAAGGCTGATATAAACCCTAATGGTTTTTGATGGTAATGGATGTTGAACAAGAAGGAATCCATTACCCCTTCTGTACCTGCATCTGTTCTCTTGACTCCTCAGGCCTCTGATTCCTGTGTCAACATCATTCCTTACATTTCATAAAAGGTAGCCCACTGTCCTGTCAGCTTTACGTAACTTGAGCAGTCTTCTTTAAAACTTTTTCACAGGAAGCCAAGGTGATGGAAAGGGCATGATCTAAATTGAGATTGAACAATGAGCCATTGCCCTTGGAGACTGATGCCTCTCCACTGGAATAGCCTAGTGTTAAGAGATGTCACAAGACCCTCAGTTTTGAGTGGCAGCTGAGTATCCAGGATGAGAGAGATTTGATCTGACTCCTCAGAGTACTTAGGGTGTGAGGACAGGGGAAGTGTAGCAGGAGTAGCACAAGTCAAGAAGAAATGAAACGATTATGGCTTCTTTACTCCTTTCTGTACTCCCCCCCCCCAAATACACACATACATACCCATTCACAAAAACAGCATCAGCCATGCCCTGCCCTTTCCAGCTGCAGTTTGTCATTCTTGCTATATTTGCTAAGCCAGAAATCAGGTGGGAAAGCAAAGCAATGGACAGAGGACAGTGCTGGGAGGAAGGTATAGTGTATCTCTGTCCTATCATTCAAAATGTCTCTGTAACCCAGATTCGAAATGTTCATCTCTCCAGAATTCCTGTCTTTACCTGGTAATCTAAGGAATAAGAAGCATGCATGGAATAAATGACAGGTCAATGGCCTTGACATCAAGCAAACAAGAAGTTCATTTTGTGACCCTCTTTTTTGTCACCAACAAAGGAAAGAAGAATGTGTGTCTCAACTGATCTCTGTTGTTAGAGAAGCCTCCTAAAGTAACAGTGCTGCATTTCAGTCTCAGCTTTCCAACCCCTATAGAGAAATGGATGGCAATGAATAGTTACAGCATCAACTGAAAACTGGATTGTAAATGAGAGTGACATAGGTTCACAGTAAACTTGCATTGAAGCTAGTGATGTGTATTGTAAGGTGATACTTAGTCTAAAGAATAAAACTATTGAGACAAAAAGTCCTTCATGTAGTCAATATTTATCTTTCAAGGTCTAGAAGTTAAAATGTAGAATTGAGTGTTCAACTATATTCTCTGTATACATAATCACTTAAGCAATTCAAGTCAGTTTGGTGTCTCAGTGCATAAAAATTGATTATGGGGATGTTCATTTTTGCAAAGAAACATTCTAAAGGCAAAAGGCGTGTAGAAAGTGATTATTCTATTTCTCAGAATTGAGTACAATTATAGCTAAAGCAAACAATTGCCATAGAGCTCAGCAGCAGTCAATGGAGAGAATGTGTTTCTTATGTGAAGTGACTGCAAAGTGCCATTGATCCTACATTGTGTGAATGGCAGTATGGCTGTCTTCTGTGCTATTCCCCATCACAAACCAATAGCTCTCATTGTCATTGCTGTCATCACTGTAGCCACTGTTAGAGGAAAGACTCCATACTGTTTGAAAGGCATCCCTTCCAGGTTTTCTCATTCAGATCAGAAACCAGGCAGACAAAAATGGTTCAGAATGGAGTGGCTAAAAATCCCAAGATCAGAGTGGCAAGGTCACATACTATAACAAGAATTAAAAAAAAAAAATCAGTGTGAAACCAGGACCAGAACTGTGCATTTGTAGGTACTGGTGCACAAACAAAAGGAATGTTTTGCTACTAATATAAGAACTGCTGGCTCATGGCTGTAGGACAGAGCAGGTCAACATCTCCTCAGTTTTGATATTTGTCAGCTTTAAAAAATTGATACACTCCTTTACCATTGTACTAGAACAGAACTGTGGCTATGCCCACACTAGATAAAGTACTGGTTTTGAATTTCCCTTTAGTCAAACTACGATGTGTCTGCTAGAGTAGGCAGCCAGGTAGACATGAGCAGGAAGGAATAAGTTTCTGTGTAGGGCCAAAAGTAAGAAGAACATACCCACTTCTCACCTACACTCTCACTGGGTGTACCTCTTCAGTAGTTAGACCTAGCCGATTAGGCGAGGATTTAGGCAGGAAATAGCAAAGGAAAGCACAGTTATATTTTGGTAGCTATGCTTTCAGATGGCTATAAAGTCCCTTTGTGGATAGATATGCTAGAAGCTCTAGTTAGGCTTCCTCTACTACATCAGAAACTAAGGCAATAGCAATGGGACATTTTCCCAGTTACCACATGTGCATAAATGAACATTCTGGTAAGCAGAGAAGAGAAAGAGAAGGGGAAGGGAAGGGAAGGGAAGGGAAGGGAAGGGAAGGGAAGGGAAGGGAAGGGAAATTTCAAGGACTGTCCTGTGCTAAATTATGTACAGTAAGGAGGAAACATGTCCTGCTCATTAAAGCATTACTGCCATTTCATTAGCATAGCAGTTTTTGCATACCTCCACTGGAGTTTCACTTATGTACTCATGGAAAGAAGCAATAAAACTGGCAGACTGGCACATGAGCAAAAGTGGGTACAAAACAGAACTACAAGTTGAGAAACCTAATAAAGACAGCAGGGACCATAAGAAATTCCTTAAATGCACACTACAGAACTTAGCATAAAGGCAATGTCTACAAGCATGACACAAAAGAGGCAAAAGCCAAAGAACCAGTGCTCAAATCTAGCCTGGTCTACATGGCAACTTCCCTGCCATTCAGGGCTATATAACAAAACTGTCTCAAAACAAAAAATCCACAATGCATAATCAAACAATGAAGCACCCATTCTGGGTTGGCCCACTCCTGGTATCTGAAGTTTTATTTCACTTTCCTAAGTAAACCTTTGTTTCGACTACTTCTTGGCTGAATTCTTTCCACTGAGAAGACAAGAAAGGAGGAGAACTCCATCCAGTTAACACCGTCTCTCTTCAACACAGTTCCTTCTGGAGAAATATGCCCTGCCTGCTGCTTGTCATTACAACCTCTTGTTAGTAAAAGTTATTAATAAAAGTATTTAGAAAATGGAAAAAGTCTAGGGTAAGCTTTCTAGTTGGAAAGATATTCATGCCATGTTATGATCCCAACATAAACAGCACAATGGATTTGAAGATACACAGAGGACTGAGGACTTGGGAGTCAAGGACTCCTCTGGTAGGCACATGGTGAGAAAGGTTTGGAAGAAATCCCTCAGAAGCCACTGAGCTGTGTTTGAAATGAACATGGCTCACTTGAGTTATACTGCTTCTGTGACTTCAGCCAGTAAAGCATCCTCTCTTGGGTGCAAGACTGAGGAGAACACAGAGGAAGAGATCAGCTACAAATATGCAAGTGACTCCTGTTTGATCAATGAAATTGAAGATGAACTAAATCTTGTAAGTCAGTTGTTTCTACCAATTTTATAGAGTGGCTTACATAGTAAAAGACTTTACATAAGCAATGTGTCCTAGGGCGTTGACTATGTGTACTGCGTTGACTTTGGTTCCACACAAGTGTATTAATTCAGTGTCCAGGTAGCTTCTTCAGTTACAATTAATGTTAGTAATGTCTGTGGCTTTTTCAGTGGTCTAGATTGCCAGGACCTGTAATTATGGTGCCAACTGGGATGCAGTTCTGTTTGGCAAGGCATGTTCACAGGAGTCCTAGGTGTGGTATGCCCAACTACAGGTATGATACATCCATTGGTTTCTATAGGAAGTTCAAAAGTAAAACATTTTGGTGAGTCCACATGATTGGTGGATCATTGTCTGCTCAGAAGCAGGATGGGAGACCTGCCAGTGTCAGAAGGCTTTAAAAACAGGGGTAGAAAGTTTTTAGTCACTTAGTTTCTTCTTTTGTTGCTGTTATAAAACACCCTGACAAGAGCAAGAATGGTTTCATTGAGTTCAAGGCATTCTTATCATGGTGAAGAAGTAAAGGCAGCAAGGGCTGAAGTACCTGATCATGTGACATCTACTATCAGAAGATAGCAAAGAATGTATGCTGTTACTCTGCTCCCTTTCTCTGCCTATAAAGTCCAGAATCCCAACAAAGGCATGGTACCACCCACAGTAGATGGGAATCCCCAACTCAATTAACACAGACAAGATAATCTCCCATAGGCATCCCCAAAGGACTGCATTTCAAGTGATTCGAGATTCTGCCAAGTTCACAATTAGCACTATCAAAGATGTCTACCCAGCTGCTTCCTAGGACTGAGAATGAGCAGGACCAAGTGTTCCCATGCACCAGTCTCCTGGGAACGAACAACTTAACTGCTTCTTATGGCCATAGGAGAATGGGTAGAGCTCAAAGAATTGCTTTGTTCATTCCCTTACAGATTTGGAGATAGACAAGCAAGTTTTTTCTGATTATCTAGGCCTCTGGGTGCCAAACCACTGAAGCCTACTTACCTGGCTATTTTTTGATAAATGAAAAGGTCCCCTTAGCTATTTCTAGAAAATCAGTAGAATAGGCAGAACTGCAGTACTACTTTTTGAGCCATGAAGTGGATATGTTGAACCACCTAGATATTTTTAAGACAGTGGGGGGTGAAAGGGCTAGCTATCCTACTATTTGGCTCATGGGACAACGTCACCCAATGTGCTAAGTCACTCCGGCTGATCCTCTGAGGACTGCATATGGGTATTGTACCTAGATAGTTCCACACAATGAAAGCCTGGATGGAGGCAGGTAAAATATAGAATGGGTTGTTTCTCCAGGGCAAAATTCAGGCCTCTACCAGCCTTAGGGTTCTTGTGCAGTAAATACCTCAGTTGTCTGGATCGTGAGTACAGCATACCAGTAATCTTGTGCTTATCCTTTCCCTACAGAATAAAGTCTTAGTTGGTTTAGGGATGATCATTAGGTATGGGACAGTAAATGCTGTGTACTTAGCTGTGGTGTATTTCCCTGCCTGCCCTATCTCAGAGGCATCCTCATTGCACTCTGATACTTTGTTTCCATCTCTCTGATGCATTATCTCTTTCTTTCAATATTTCTGTATTCTGTTTGATGTGAAGTGCATTTGGGGCCAGCCTTCTTCTAATGTCCTCCTTCATTTCTTCACAACAAGTTTGACAAATATTCATCATTAGTAGCATTTCTTCCAGCAATTTTAAAACATTGCCCTGCTATCTCCTGCCTATAATATCCCATGGAGAATCTGTATAAGATAATCCACTTTTTTTTTTCTTGATGCATTCAAAACCTCCAGGTTTTTATTTTTGGTAATCTGATTAAAATGTTTGTCAGTGTCAGTGACTTCTTCTTTGTGTGGAACCAGCTTGGGACCAGTTTAGACATCATGCACCTGAATGATCATGTTTCTCACATGATTTGTGAAGTTTTCAGGCATTGTTTCTTTAAATAAAGTTTCTGCTCTCTATTCTCCTTTTGTTACTTTTACATTACATGCATTAACTCTTGATGAGTTCATGAATGATTTGTATCTCTGTTTTTCAATTATTTTATTCATGTATTGTTGCATGCTTTCATTAGGTGTTTACCAGTGTCTTCTTATCCCATGCTGAGCTTCCTTAAAACAGTTGCCCTGAGCATTCTGTACAGATATCCTTACATTTCTATATCTTTGCAATTGGTTAGTAGAAAATTACTCTCAAGGTAGGCTGTCCTCAGATCTTCTCCACTCTTGATGTTCCCCAAGACCCCATCCCTCAGGCTTGTCTTTATCACTCCAATGGAACACTAGATGCAGCTTCCCTTCCCTCCTGTTCACATCTCCTGTGGATCCCAAAGAACATTCCCCATTGCTGCCCCCGGCCTCACTTACCCCACTCATTACTGCACCCCAGCCTCCAAGCAGGCACTCTCTGTTAACACACAAGTCTATCAGGTCAATAAAATATGCCATCCCAGCCATCATGGTCTCTGGAAATCCAGAAAGAGAACAGAAACCAAGGAACAAAACACCCACCCAACAAAGATAAATCCAGAAATTGGCACTTAGACAAATAGTCAATCTAAACACAGGTGACCAGAATATAAGAACACAATCAGTAACAGCCAGGACAATATGTTATCACTAGAGCCCAGCTATCCTACCACAGCAGGACCTAAATATTCCAAAATAGCTGAAGATAAGAAAAAGACTGTAAACCCAACTATATGATCATGATAGCGATCCTTCAAGAGAAAATTAATTAATCCCTTAAAGAACACCAAGAATAAATAAACAAGCAAACATTGAAGGAAACAAATAAAACTTCTCAAGCCCTAAAAATGAAAATAGAATAAATTAAACAAGCACACACATACACATACAAAGAGAGAGAGAGAGAGAGAGAGAGAGAGAGAGAACTGAGGGGATTCTGGAAATGAAAAATTTAGGAATTTGGAAAAGAACTGTAGAAGCAAGCTTCCCCAGCAAAATATAAGACAGAAGAGAGAATTTCAGGCATTAAAAGAAACATTAGAAAAAATAGAGATATCAGTGAAAATTTTTTTAAAATTCCTGACACAAAACATCCAGGCAATCTGCAACATTATGAAAAGATCAAACCTAAAAATAATAGTAATGAAAGAAGAAAATAAATCCAGCTCAAAGGCTCAGAAAATATTTTAACAAAATCATAGGGGAAATTATTTCTAATCTAAAAGAAGAGATGCCTAAAAGATACAAGAAGCACACAGAACACCAAATAGATTAGACCAGAGAAGAAAGTTCCCTGGCCACAAAATAATCAAAACATTAAACATGCAGAATGAACAAATAATATTAAAAGGTGAGAAGGAAAAGAGTAAGTAATATATAAAAGCAGACCTATTAGAATTACACCTGACTTCTCAATGGAGATTCTAAAAGCCAGAAAAGTCTGAACAGAAGTGCTATGGACTCTGAGACACTTTAGATACCAGAACAGATTACTATATCCACCAAATATTTCTATCACCATAGATGGAGAAAATAAAATATTCCATGATAAAGTCAAATTTAAATAGTATCTATCTATGAATTTAGCCCCCCAGAAGATACTAGAAGGAAAACTAACCCACAGAGGTTAATGAAAACACAGGAAATAATCTCATACAAGCAAAATCAAAAAGGGGAAACATACACACACACACACACACACACACACACACACAAAACAACAACAACAAAATAAAAAGAATCAACGACTATTGGTTCTTGATGTCACTCAACAGCAATGGTCTCAATTCCCCAATAAAGTGACACAGGCTAACAGAATAGATTTGAAACCAGGATCCATCATTCTGCTGCAAAAAAAAACATACCTCAATATCAGGGATAGGTATTAGCTCATAGAAAAAGTTAGAAAAAAATTTTGTTCAAGAACATGGACTAGGGCTGGAGAGATGGCTCAGTGGTTAAGAGCACTGACTGCTCTTCCAAAGGTCCTGAGTTCAATTCCCAGCAACCACATGGAGGCTCAAAACCATCTACAATGTGATCTGATGCCCTCTTCTGGTGTGTCTGAAGACAGCTACAGTGTACTCATCTACATAAAAATAAATAAATAAATCATTTTTAAAAAAAAAAAAAAGAACACGTACCTAAAAAGCAAGCTAGTATAGCCATTTTAATAGCTAACAAAGTAGACTCAAACTGAAACTTAGCAAAGGAAATGGCAAATTCATCAAAGGAAAAATCTACCATGATGACTTTCAATTTTTAACATCTATGCCCCAAATACAAGGGCACTCACTTTTATAAAAAAAAAAAAAAACAACAACAACAGCTTAAATCACATATTGACACTCACAGACTGATAGTGTAAAATGTCAATACCACAATCTCACCAATGGACAGGTCATCCAGACCTAAACAGAAAAATGCTGGAGCAAACAGAGGTTATAAACCAATAGACTGAGCAAACAGAGGTTATAAACCAATAGACTGAACAGATATTTACAGAACATTTCACCCAAACACAAAAGAATATACCCTCTTCTCAGTGCTTCATGGAACTTTCTCCAAAGTTTTCTACATATTCAGACACAAAAGAAAGTCTCTAATCTCAAGGAAATTGTAATAACCCCTTGTAATCAGACCACAATGGATATCAACAACAACATAACAAAGCTTGCAAGCTCATGAAAACCAAAAAAATTCTGTTTTAAATAAAAATAGAAATAAAGAAATTAAAGACTTCCTAGAATTCAATGAAAATGAATAAACAACATACCAAAACTTATGGGACACAATGAAAGCTGTGCTAAGAAGAAAGTTCATAACACTAAGTGCCGATGTTTAAAACAAAATTGTAGAGCTCAATAACAGATTAACAGCACACCTGAAAACTCTAGAACAAGAAGTAAGCACACCCAAGAGGAGTAGGCAGCAGGGAATAATCAAACTGAGAACTGAAATCAATAAAATAAAAACAAACAATTGGTTCTTTGAGAAAATCAACAAGATAGACAAATTCTTATCCACAGTAAAATATGGAGAAAGAATATCAAAATTAACAAAATCAAAAATAAGAAAGGGGACATTGACCAAGAGACACTAAAGAAATTCAGAAAATCTTGAAGGCATACTTTAAAAACTTCTGCTCAACTAAATTGGAAAATCAAACAAAATGGATAATATTCTCAATAGTATCACTTCCCAAAGTTAAGTCAAGATCAGCTAAACAATTTGAATATACCTATAACCCCTAATGAAGTAGAAATAGTCATTAAGTCTCCCTCAACCCCAAAACAGGCAAAGTTCAGGGCTAGATTTTAGCACAGAAACTACCAGGCTTTTAAAGAAGAGTTAATGTCAATACCCTTCAAATTATTCCACAAAATAGAAACAGAAAAAGTATTGGCCAATTCATTTTATGAGGCCACAGTGACCTTGTTACCAAAATGCATAAAGACTAAAGAAAGAAAGAATTACAGACCAATTTTCCTTAAGAACGTAGGTGCAAAAGTACTCAACAAAATATTTGCAAGCTGAATCCAAGAGTACATAAAAAAGATCCTACATCATGATCACGTAGGCTTTATCCCAGAGAGGCAGACTTGGGTTCAATATAGGCATATCAGTAAATGCAATCTATTGTATAAATAGACTAGGAAAAAACCTATATGATCACTTTATTAGATGCCAAATAAAAAAAGCCTTGACAAAAATGCATTATCATGATAAAAGTCCTGGAGAGATTAAGTAAAAACTTCATACCTAAACATTATAAATTCAATTTACAGCAGGTCTATAGCCAACTTCAAATTTAAAGGAGAGAAACTCAAAGCATTTCCACTAAAATCTGAAACAAGACAAGGTTGTCCAGTCCCTCAACTGAATAATAGATAACCAAAATGTGAGGCATATTTGCCAGTGGAGTCCTACTCAGCTACTTTTTTTTAAAAAAAAATGGCATCATAAAATTAGCAGGTAAACTGACAGAACTAGAAAAAAATCATCCTAAGTGAGGTAACCCAGACCCAGAGAGACAAATATGGTATATATGCACTTGAAAGTGGCTATGAGTCATTAAGTAGATGATAATGAATTTACAATACATGCACCCTGATTGGTCGAGTAAAGAGGAGGACTCTGGTGTGGAGAATGCATGGATATCTCCCTCAGAAGGGGAAATAGATTTTGAAGGTGGACTTGTGTTGAGTGGGGACAGGAACAGGAGGGATCCGGTAGGGGAATGGGATAGAGGAAAAGAGTACAGGGAGAGACAGCTACAGTTGGGTGAGCATTTGGGGGAAGGTATAGAAACTTCCTGGAATCTATGAGAGTGATCCTAGAGAGGACTTCTAGTAATGGTGAATATGAAGTCTGGATTGGCCATCTCCTGTAGCCAAGCAAGGCTCTCAGTGACAGAACTGGGTTGCAGTCTATTGAGTTGCTGAGTGAGGGGGTCCCATGGATATCCCCCAAACAACCCTGGCTGATGCTAGGACAGCTCTGTTGTTCCCTACACACAATCATGGTGCCCCATTCCAAAAGACAGCATCCACACAGTTTATTGAACATATAGAGGTAGAACTGATGCCTGAATGGAACTTTACCCCTATGTTCTAGTCCCTTTGGTATGAAAAGGTACTCTGCAGGCTATAGAAAGATAAACCTGGACACCAACCCTTTGACCTACAATCTGTCCTGCCTGCAAGATGTGTTCTGGCAATGATAGTGCAGAACTTGTGGGAGTGGCCAAACAATGACTGAATTAACTTAATACCCACTCCACAAGAAGGACCCCATACCCAACATTGCATAAATGACCAGGAACTGAAGATTGGATAGCTCAGAGAACCTAGGATAGAATTAAACACAACTGATCTAAATAAAATTAAATATTCCTAATGATATTTTGCTATACTCATAGATCAGTGCCTTGTCCAGTACTCATCAGAGATGCTTTCCCCAGCATCAAATGGGAATGGATACTGAGACCCACAGCCTGCCATTATGTGGAGATAGTCTAAACTGAAGGTCTCTGTTGAGGGAAATATTGAAAAAGATGGGATGTATGGCGCATGTTCCCAAGCAGTTCCCTAGTTCTCTCATCCTATCGGGCTGGCCAGCGGAGTACTGGTAGGCAATGGCTAACCTGTTTTTATCTCTTGGAGCTCTAACTCAGAGCTCCACGATATCTCCACCCAGCTTGTTAGGTCCCCACTGGCGGGTCACTACCACGCCAGCCCCATGCTTCAATACCCCCATGGCCTCTGTGGTGCACATCAGGCAAACCCACACTTTCCTGCTGTACCTTTTGCTCTTGAACCCAGATGAGCTGCTGTGTGAAAGAAAACACAACACAAACTTAGTTCAAAAACAATGATAACTCAATCTCTGGGCACATCAACTAAAACCTAATCTTGTAAACCTTATCAAAGTCTGATTCCTCTGGTGGCGAATCCTTGCCACCATGATATCAGGAGACTCTACTAGCTACATCTTACCTACTACCTGCTGTCCCCGTTTCAAAAGGCACCTCTCTCTCCTCCTTATCCTCCTCCTCTTCTCTTCTCCTCTCCAACCCAGAAGTCTCCCTCCTCACAGTGATTGTCTCCTTTATTCATTAGGGGATTGGTTCACAAGAAGTCACTTGTGTAACTCACTCCCAGTCTGAAGCCCCTCCCAGGAGGGAAGAGTTTGCATAAAATTACAATCTACCACAGGTCTCCATCAAGTCCTTCCACTCAGTGCTTGGGGAATCTTAAGAAAAGAGGGGCAGAAAGGCTGTAAGGAGTCAGAGGGAATGGAGGACACCAAGAGAATAGGGCACACTGAATCAACTAAGCTGGAAGCACATGAGCTAACAGAGACCTGAGTGTCAAACATGGGGCATAGCCCCATAAACCAAGTCTTCTATGTATGTGCTGTGCCTGGTAGCCTGGTGTTTTCATGAAACTCAAAACTGTGGCAGTAGATCTGACTTTGGCTCCTTTGCCTGCTCTTAGGACTCCTTTCCTCCTGTTGGGTTTTCTTGTCTAGCCTTGGTGTGAGGGCTTTTGTCTTGTCTTACTGTATTTTTGTTTTGTTGTGTTTGGCTTTTGTTGCTTAAGAGGCCTGTTTTTGTTTTTTTGTTTTTTTTTCTGAAGGGAAATGGAAATGGGGTGGATCCTGGAGGGAAGGAGATGTGAGGGGATAGGAAGAGTGAAAGAAGGGAAAACAGTGGTCAGGGTATATTGCATGAGAGAAGAATCAATCTCCAATTTAAAACTAGAAGTAAGGGAAGAAGGAAGGAAGGAAGGAAGGAAGGAAGGAAGGAAGGAAGGAAGGAAGGAAAGAAGGGAGGATGCTGAGCAAGCCATGAGAAGCAAGACAATAAGCAACACTACTTCTTGGCCTCTGCAACAGCTCCTGCCTCCAGGTTGCTGACCTATTTGAGTTCTTGTCCTGACTTCCTTTGATGATGAACAGTGATGTGGAGGTATAAGCTAAAATAAATCCTTCTCTACCTGCCCCCCAAAAAGAAGGAAAATAACTTTCATTTTAGAGACATCGAGCTTCCTTGTTTCCTCTGCTCTCCAGATCTCCCAGCCACTCAGTTTTGTTGGGCTCTTGAGTGTTATAGGTAGGCAAGAAGTAGATTGGCCTGTGGGGAATGTCCTGCACAGTCAAGGAACCTGGGAGCTCATTCACCATCTTTTCGCTCTTTTATGTCATTTATATCAAGAATAATGGGCTGAAGGATTCTGTCTTCATACTCATACTGAGCTGTTTCACTTTAGGTGGGTATGAGACAGGTAAAGTGAAATTGGTAAAAAAGCATCTATTCCCCAGGGCCTAGAAAACATCTCAGTGAATAAAATACCACTGTTCCAGCACATAAACCTAAGTTCATATCACCAGCACCCATGTAAAACCTAGATATGGCGTCATATCCATCTATAACTCAGCAATGAGCAACCTTAGCAGGCAGACCCAGAGGCTTGCTGGCCAGCCTATCTAGCTAAAATGGTGGGCTTTTTTTCAGTGAGAGTTCATGTCTCAAAACACAATGTGGAGAGGAATAGATGAAGATGCATGTTGCTGACTTCTGAAGACACATACATCCTCTAGCACATATAGCATATACTGGCATACAACACACACATTGGCACCCACAGGCACATACATATCATCTTCCTAAAGTTTTGTTCTAATAGTGTTCTGGACCTTCTCCCTGGGACTGCAAAACTACAAAGGCAGACTTTCTCACAGGTCATTATCAAGGACAAGATGCTATGGGAAAAGATGGTAACAAATAAAAATACAAATAAATAAGTTTTAAAAGTGACTTCTACTCTGCCATCTTGCTAATGACAACATCTCTAGCCTTGTATTCAAACCATCATACTCTCAGGGATTTGGGTAAAAACATTCTTTTCTCAAGTCTTCACTGACTTACCTCCCCTTATTTCAAGTGTCCAGTAGTTCTAATACCACCACCACTTGGAGAAGTTGCTCAGTTGAAACAACTGCTTCTAGCCATAGGAACACCTGCAAAATCTGTCTTTATTTTAATTTATTTCTTAGATTTAATTTTTTAATTAATTTATTTATTTTATGTATATGAGTATACTGTAGCTGTCTTCAGACACATCAGAAGAGGGCATCCAATCCCATTATAGATGGAAGCCACCATGTGGTTTCTGGGAATTGAGCCCAGGACTTCTAAAAGAGCAATCGGTGCTCTTAACCACTGAGCCATCTCTCTAGCCCTGTCTTTATTTTTATAAGGGAAAATTTTTTTCTTTTCTCTTTCTCTCCTTTCCTATTATATCACATCTCCTTGCATTTACTTTACCAAGAGGTTATTAGATATCATTTTGCTACAATAGAGAAATGATTCTAAATTCAATAAGATATACATTAGAATATATTATCTATAAAACAAAGCCCTCATTCCTGAACATCACATGTATGTAGCTCCTGCTTGCCTCTCTATTCTTATGTAGTAATAATCCCAGTGATGGGAGCCATACCATATAATCCTGCCATTTATCACTTCTAAGTCTTCTTTACATATTTATTTTCTCTGTCTTAAATGTTCTTTCCCATCTAATTGGCCTGAGAATATCTTTTTGATTCTCTAAATCCCAGCTCAGAGCCTTCTCTGTAAGAAGCTCTGTACTTCATTAGGAAAGTACTCATCTACTGGACCCTGGTACACTGCTAACTCTACAGCCATTTTTTAAACTTTCATGTATTTTTTTTTTTTGGCTTTTCACATCCATAAGCCAACATAACACATATTTACCTAAGAGACTTTCACAAATGAATAAGTGAGTGAATGAATGAATGAACGAATGCCTCTGTTTCTTTTGGAGCTCAGTAAAATTCAAAGTCATTTAGGCCTTTTTCCTGAGACCTAGAGAGTTGACAACTTTGCATCATCATTATTAAAGTCACGTAGGTTATCTGATCCCATGCAGAGAAAATTAAAATAACAGAAGCAAAGATCTTATCCATTAGGAAATGTGTGTAGTGCTGACACTCTGATATTTATCTTGCTCACTCCTAATTTCTTCAGATCCCTCACATCAGAGTAGTTAAGATCTTCCCTTTTCTTATCTCTGAATAAATTAAATTTCTGATTAGTGCCAAAGGAAACTTTTGCACAATGGAGTCTTTTTAAATGAGAAAATTCTTGCAGGGCTGATTTCAGAGGTGGGTCCTTGACTGCAACAGGACACTGTGTCACCGACCTTTAAATTCAGTAAAGCTCACCCTCTTCCAGAGTCATGATGTGGGGGGTTGTGAGCATCCTATTAAATGCCTCCTTTCTCCTGTCCAAGCCTACAAGGATAAATAGAAAAGCAATTAATTTTAACCATTTAAATTATCATTACACAGTCATAGCTGAGCATGCTGGCCCTCACAAACTAGTCTGTCTCTATACTTCTGTGGTCAAATCAATTGTGGTGGATCAAATAATAATTAAAATATTTAGAAGAGATAGTGGTGGGCTGGTATGGTCATATTAAATATAATATTTCTCTAAGTCTATAGAAAAAGAGAGGACATTTATAACTATGGAAAAAGAGAAGATAATCAAGAAAAAGTTATCTTTAGTAAAATAGAATGTCAAAGTCCAGGTAGTTTGAATGAGAATGGTACCTATGGGCTTACACATTTGAGTACTTGGTTCCCAGCTGGCAGACTATTTAGGAAAGAGTAGGAGGTGCAATCCTATGGGAGGAGGTGTGTCACTGAAGGTAGGCTTGGAGGTTTCAAAAACTCACACCAAGTCCAGTCTCATTCTCTCTGCTTCCTGCCTTCAGACAAGGATGTAAGCTCTCAGCTACTGTTCCACTGTCATACCTGCCTCCTGCCACACTCCCGCCATAATGATTGTAGAATAGCCCCTTGTAAGCAAGCACCTAATTCAATGTTTTCTTCCATAAATTGTCTAGGTTATGATGTCTTTTCACAGCACTAGAATATTAAATAAGATACAAGTGACATTTTGGTAGATAATTTCTATATTAGTCTTCAAACTCTGAACAAATAATCCCTTCCTAGGTCCAGAGACTTAGCAGCTATCAAGCATCAAATATGAAGGGTCTTGGTAGTGATACTTATTCTTAGGGGGTAAACATTAGCTGTATAATTCAACTTGAGGCCTATTCAACAAGAGGGAATTCATGTCTGGTACTATGAACCAAGACAACTACCATTAGCTGGAGGAATCATAGACTCAAGAGAAGAACTGACCAGTGCCATTTTATACTTTCCAACTGTATTCTAAGTAGTTATTCTTATACCCACAGATAGATATATTCCTTACCTCTCATTTAAAAAAAAAAAAAAAAAGCTCATTTTTGCAGCAGATATAGACCACAACAGAGGTCTACAACTCGTCAAAATGCATATAAGCAGCATGGGATGTTCAGTCCCAATTAGTACATCTACAACACAACCCTTAGACCTAAGGCTTGCCAGAGCACCTGGATACCTACTGCATGATGGTGTCTTCTAGACAGAAAAGCTGTGCCCATGAAATCTCAACAGTATAGTTACCTACACAAGACCTGCATAATGACAGCACCAATAGACATCGGCCTCATGATACAACCAGAAGCATCCTCATCTATATAAATTTGATTATTAAGGACATAATAAAGGAATAGTCCCTATGAACTAAAGTTTGTATTAGATTCCAATAAGGAAAACCAGTAGTTTAAAGTAGTTTAATGGGACTAAAACATTGTTTAGAAAATCTATTTATAGCTCATCTTTTCTGTGACTCTAGTAGTGGCTAAATATTTCAGTCTGTGTCTATGGTTCCCACATCGTATAAGTCTATTCATACGTAAAGGGAAACATTCAAAATGAATGAACAACCTAGATAAAAACAGGTCTAACTTTGATTCCTTGGCAACATCAGACAGAACAAGGTCCTCCCCAACAGTTACACTGTCAAATGCCTTATGTTTAAACTAAAACCAAGGTTCTTCAGTCTCAGCAGTGTGAGTACTTTGGACTGACTAGTAACTTGTTGCCAGAGCTGTCCTATGCAATTTAGTAGCATCGCAGGTATGGGTGATCATCGTAGCAGAAGAATTTAGGGTCAGTCTAATTTTAAAAGGCAAAGTAGGAAGAAAGGTCAGAGAATAGTTGGTTGCCAACAACTGGACAGGAAAATATATGCTTAACAAAGGTCATGGGATGCTAAGATAGTTGGTCCAACATTAATCTTGGCATTTGTGAAGGTATTTTTAAATAATACTGACATCTACTCAGACTTAGTAGAGAAAATTGTCCTTCCTAATACACAGTCTGTACCAATCGTGTGAAGACCTGACTAGAAAAAAGACTGAGGCAAAGAAATGTTTTGGCTGAGACATTGGTCTATTCTGATCTTAGTCTCAAACTTATACTAATGGCTCTCCAAAAAACTCAGCCTTGATAATTAATTGCATAACCAACAATTACATGAACTAATCTCAGTCACTATCTATCTGTTTCAAATACACACACACACACACAAACAAACACACACACACACATGCACACAATTACAAAAGACTTTTCTAACTAGTCATCTATGCATAATAGGTGCCCACAAACTCGTGTGTAAGGTCACTTTACTTGATTCACATTTTGATCAGCACAAATCTTGCCAGAATGGAGAAAAAGAATGTGTCAGGATTGACATGTCCAGATTTGAAGATATTTTGGTGCCCAGAAAATTGGAGAATCTCCAGTCAAAACTGACATTCACATTAGCCAATTATCTGTCCCTATCTAGAGACAACAGCTTTTGTGTTAGGCATCATTCTCCAGAACCTGAGTAGAAGCCAGACATTCTGGGATGCATCAGTCTTCCTACTGTCCTCATAATCCAATCCTGTGTGGCATCATAACCCTAAAGCCTCTTCAGATGCCCCAGTGGATACCAATGAATAGAAAACTACTCAGGGTCTCTCTATATATATCAACTAACTTGAGAAGTTTTATAAAGTTTACTAAGCTATCATTTAGATTAAGAAGTACTACAGTAAAATGACTTTTTGAAACATCTGAAGTAGGAAATTAGCATTATTTCTATGACTACCTTGGGTTTTTAGTAAACCTAATTCTGTAAACTACCCTCCCAGCAGAAGTTTGAAATAGAAATAAATTAGCTGGGCAGTAGTGGCACATACCTTTAATCCCAGCACTCGGGAGGCAGAGGCCGGTGGATTTCTGGTTCGAGGCCAGCCTGGTCTACAGAGTGGGTTCCAGGACAGCCATGGCTACACAGAAAAACTCTGTCTCAAAGGAAGAAAGAAAGAAAGAAAGAAAGAAAGAAAGAAAGAAAGAAAGAAAAGAAATTGTATTCACTTTTTCGTTTTTTAATATGTTTTTAAAAAATAAACTTTAATGACATCATTTCTCTCTCCCCCTTCTTTCCTTCAATCTTCCCCAGGCACCAGCCTTATTCTACTGAAAACTTATGAGTTCTTTTTTCTTCAGTCATAGTTACATAAATATAAACTGCCCAGTCCATATAATGTTATTTGTATGTACATGATTTTAATGCTGGCCTCTTAGACTTAGATAATAAGAATCGAGATAGAAAAGGGACCAGAGATACTGTAAGAGTGAGAGGAACCAGAAGTTTGATATGAGATTTTGCTCCTCAAAATGTTAGAGAAACTGCACTCACAAAGTCTCATCAATTTGACTGCTTCAACAATACCTGAACAAGGATGACGCCAACAGACATTCTAACACAGAAGGGCAAAAATTCTCAAGGTCTCAACTCTAAACAAAACGCTACAGGCAACTAAGGAATTCTATGAGAGGAAGAAATGGTCTTCCCCATGGAAGAGCCACCAAATGTGTGTTGTCTTTGGAATAATTAAAGAACTTCATTTTATAGTCTCATTCTTCACAGGTCAATACCAATGAAAAAGTATAATTATAGTTTTGAACGTTATAGTATGTATGCACCTGAGAGCACAGAGATGAGTTCAAGTAGATGGTAGCAAATATAAGCATGCTGAAGAATTAAAAGAAAACTGCAGAAACTACTTGTGTAACAGCATACTGGTAAGGAACAAGTAGAGTATGTCAGATCAAAGATTACAAATGATATTCCTATGGGGTTTTTTTAGAAAAAAAAAAACATAAATCATTCCAGATTGAAACAGCCACTGAATTGTATCACTCACAGCATTCTGGACAACTCCAGATCAGTTTGAAAACTAGGATTCACAAACTAGGTTAAATTCCATATGCCATAAAGCTATCAGAACCAAAGTCCAAATCTTCCTGTCATTATGAAGCCTGTTTTTAAAGTATACATGGGGGGGAGATATAATTTTTAAATAGTCTTATCCTGAATTGTGACTTTAAAAACCAGCAACTCCAGCATACCTATTGCATTTCTTCGAATAAAAAGAACAAAATTCTCCTTTGAGTCATAATAATGCTAAGAATATTGCAGTGTCATCTATGTAAAATGTGATAGGCAAAAGGTAAATATATTGAGACATGCAGATCATGGGATCATCAATAGAAATAATCTAGTATAGGCCAACTGCATCTCACCTGAAGTTCCACACTCTGTTCTTAGCTCCAGATACTAACACTAATGCCACTTTAGCAAAAACTTTTTAGCTGCTGGCCCAGCCAGCTTCAGGAAAGAGAAATCTTTTCCTCAGTCCTTGCTTCAATAAACTCAGCAGCTGGATAGAAAGGGCAATGGTGTGGCTGAACTGAGAGTCCTCCACCTATCCTTCATCCAGAGTGGTAGCAGGTGGTATTAGGGGGAAAATATGTCCAGAATCTTGACTTTTTCTATAAAACTACACATATCTGAATTTACTGTGCCCCTGGGGCAGCTTATACAATAGAAAAAGATATGATGTCTCAAGAAGAAATTGGGGAGCAGATGCTGAGTCACCAAAAATGTGCTGCTGATATATGTAATAAGAACCATTTAGGTTAATATGGGGAAACTGAATTAATAATTGTTATAGATGTATCTTTCCTTACAATGACCAGAATGACTTTGGGAATTGGTAGACTTCCTAATTTCTGGTTCTAATGTTTAACTTTGAGCCGTGTTGTTAAGTAACTACTTACTAGCAGGAACAGAGAACACTGGGGACAACCTCTCCCTCAACCAGTATGATCAACATCCTAAAAAACAAAGACTAGAAGGTAAGGATTTTCCTGGTCAGGAGACTGAATGGTGTCTCTGTCCCTAGGAAAAGTTGGTATCTTAAATTATTAATACATCACTATTAACCTGGCTTACCTTTATAAGATTATTAGACAACAGGATATCTACTTATCAAGAAGAAAGACACCATTATGCCCTTCTGTTCAAAAAACATTCCACGAAAGAGTGTCAACAACCTGAACAGGGCAATATGCCTCAAGAAAAGGTGTTTGTTCTAGAAAGACCTCAAAAAGTAGCATAAAAGTCTGTCTAGGGTATAGATTGAGAGGGTCCTTTAGGTCTCTGTTGTCACTCACCCTTTGAGAGCATACTTTATAATAAATATTGCCTATTTTGCATACCATGTTCTCTGTTTCTCACCTAAATACCTCCAATAGATATTTCAAGAACCAAAGCAATAAGCAGAGCACAGATTGAAAGCCCAGTGACATGTTAATATTTTTTCATCGTAATCCTTGTAAGATGTGGGCTCACTTTCTTGGGTTGAAACCAAAGAATTTCCTGCTGCTTTAATGGTGCAGACTATCCCTTCCTTTCCTAATTCTAGAACTGCATGCCTCAACAACTCATTCCTGCTGCTTTGTACTCCCATCACTTACTGCACCTGAGCTTATCAGCTCATCTAGCTTTTCAGCACATCAGCTAGATTTGTGTAGTATTTTCTGAATATATATCATTCTGTTCCTTCCTTTACTACTTTTGTTGCTAATGAAAAAAGAAAAACACACAACTAGTGGGCTGCATGTGGTATTTCCCTTAACTGATTTCTCTGTGTCTGCTGTGGTTATTTTCTATATAGATATAATTTGGTGGAATCAAATTTTTTTTTCTTTTATTGGATACTTTATTTACTTACATTTCCAATTCTATCCCCTTTCCTGGTTTGCTCTCTGGAAACCCCCTATATCATCTCCCTTTCCTCTGCTTCTATGAGGGTACTCCCCCAAACACACACCCATTCCTACAACCCTGCCCTGGCATCAAGCCTTCAAAGGACCAATGGCCTCTCCTCCCACTGTCACCAGATAAGGCCACCTTCTGCTACATATGCAGCTGGAGCCATGGGTTGCTCCATGTGTACTCTTTGGTTGGTGGTTTAGTCCCTAGTGGCTCTGAGGGGTCTGGTTGGTTGATATTGTTGTTCTTCCTATGGGGTTGCAAACCACTTCAGCTCCTTCAGTCCTTTCTCTAACTCCTCCATTGGGGACCCAGTGCTCAGTCCAATGGTTGGCTGCAAGCATATGCCTCTGTATTTGTCTGGCTCTGGCAGAGCCTCTCAGCAGACAGCTATATCAGACTCCTGTCCGGAAGCACTTCTTGGCATCCACAATAGTGTCTGGGTTTGGTGTCTGTGTATGGGATGTATCCCCAGGTGAGGCAGTCTCTGGATGGCCTTTGCTTCAGTCTCTGCTCTACACTTTGTCTCCATACTTCCTCCCTTGAGTATTTTGTTCCCCCTCTAAGAAGGACAAAAGCATCCACACTTTGGTCTTCCTTCTTTAGCTTCATGGGGTCTGTGAGTTCTATCTTAGGTATTCAGAGCATTTGGACTAAATATCCACTTATCACTGAGTGCATACCATGCGTGTTCTTTTGTGGTTGGGTTACCTCATTCAGGATAATATTTTGTAGTTCCATCCAGTTACCTAAACAATTTCATGAAGACATTGTTTTTAATAGCTGAGTAGTATTCCATTGTGTAAATGTACCATATTTTCTGTATCCATTCCTCTGTTGAAGGACATCTAGGTTCTTTCCAGCTTCTGGCTATTATAAATATGGCTGCTATGAACATAGTGGAACATGTGTCCTGGTTATATATTGGAGAATCTTTTGGGTATATAACCAGGAGTGGTATAGCTGGGTCCTCAGGTAGTAGTAAGTCCTATATTCTGAGGAACAGTCAGACTGATTTCCAGAGAGGTTGTACCAGCTTGCAATCCCACCAGAAATGGAAGAGTGTTCCTCTTTCTCCACATCCTTGCCAACATCTGCTGTCACCTGAGTTTCTAATCTTAGTCATTCTGACTGATGTGAGGTGTAATCTCAGGGTTGTTTTGATTTGCATTTCCCTTGTGACTAAGGATGTTGAACATTTCTTTAGGTGCTTCTCAGCCCTATGAGTTTCCTCAGTCGAGAATTCTTTGTTTAGCTCTGTTCCCCATTTTTTAATAAGGTTATTTGGTTCTCTGGAGTCTAACTTCTTGAGTTCTTTGTATATATTGGATATTAGCCTTCTATTGGACATGACATGGGATTGGTGAAGATCTTTTCCCAATCTGTTGGTTGCTGTTTTGTCCTATTGACTGTGTCCTTTGCCTTACAGAAGCTTTGTAATTTCATGAGGTCCCATTTGTTAATTCTTGGTCTTAGAGCATAAGCCATTGGTGTTCTGTTCGGGAACTTTTCCCCTGTGCCCATGTGTTCAAGACTTTTCCCCACTTTCTCTTCTATTAGATTCAATGCATCTGGTTTTATGTGGAGGTCCTTGATCCACTAGGACTTGAGCTTTGTACAGAGAGATAGGAATGGATCAATTCACATTCTTCTACAGGTAGACAGCCCAGGTTGAGCATGAGGTCACAGATGGAGGAGTTGGAGAAGGAACTGAAGGAGCTGAGGGAGTTGGCAGCCCTATGGAGGGATCAACAGTGTCCAGTGGCCTGACCTCCCGATGCTCCCAGGGACTGGATCACCAACCAAAGAATACACATGAATGGACCCATGGTGCTTGCCATATATGTGGCAGAAGAGGGTCTTGTTAGCCATCAGGGGGAAAAGAGGCCCTTGGGTCTAAGGGTGTTATATGCCCCAGTATAGGAGAATGCCAAGGAGGGAAGACGTGAGTGGGTGGGTGGGTGATGAAATACCCTCTTAGAGGCACAGGGAGGGGGAGGGAATAAGAAGGTTCCAAAGGGGAGATCTGGAAAAGGGAAAACATTTGAAATGTAAATAAAGTATCAAACAAAAGAAAGAAAGAAAAATATCACAGTAAAGTACTTAATGAATTTTTTAAAAAATCCTGCTAATCCATGAGCATGAGAGATCTTTCCATCTTTTCAGGTCTTCTTCGATTTCTTTCTTCAGAGACTTGAAGTTCTTGTCATACAAATCTTTCACTTGCTTGATTAGAGTCACACCAAGGTATTGTACATTATTTGAGACTATTGTGAAAGGTGTCATTTCCCTGATTTCGTTCCCGGACCGTTTATCCTTTGAGTAGAGGAAGGTTACTGATTTGTTTGTGTTAATTTTATATCCAGCTACTTTGCTGAAGTTGTTTATCAGGTTTTGGAGTACTATGGTGGAGTTTTCGGGGTCACTTAAGTATACTATCTATCATCTGCAAATAGTGATATTTTTACTTCTTCCTTTCCAATTTGTATGTGGTTGAACTCCTTTTGTTGCCTAATTGCTCTGACTAGAGCTTTGAGAACTTTACTGAATAGGTAGATATATAGTGGGCAGCCTTGTCTGGTCCCTGATTTTAGTGGGATTGCTTCAAGTTTCTCTCCATTTAGTTTATGTTAGCTACTGACTTGCTGTATATTGCTTTTACTATGTTTATGTATGGGCCTTGAATTCCTGATCTTTTCAAGAATTTTACCATGAAGGGGTGTTGAGTTTTGTCAAATGCTTTCCCAGCATCTAATGAGATGATCATGTGGTTTTTTTTTTCTTTGAGTTTGATTATGTAGTGGATTATGGATTTCCATGTATTGAAGCATCCTTGCAGCCCTGTGATGAAGCCTAAGTTATCAGGATAGATAATCATTTTGATGTGTTCTTGGATTATGTTTGGAGAGAATTTTTCAGTATTTTTGTACTGATATTCAAAAGGGAAATTGGTCTGAAGTTCTTTCTTTGTTGGGTCTTTGTCTGGTTTAGGTCTGAACCTAATTCTCGCTTCATAGAACAAATTGGGTAGTGTTCCTTCTGTTTCTATTTTGTGGAATACTTTGAAGAATATTGGTATTTGACCCCTTTTGAAGGTCTGATAGAATTCTGCACTAAACTCACCTAGTCCTGGGCTTTTTTTGGTTGGGAGACTTTTAATGCTTCTATTTCTTTAGAGGTTGTGAGACTGTTTCGATGGTTTATCTGATCCCAGCTTAACTTTGGTATCTGGTATCTGTCTAGAAAATTGTCCATTTCATCCAGATTTTCCAGTTTTATTGAGTATAGGCATTTGTAATAGGAGCTGATGATTTTTTGAATTTTCTCAGTTTCTGTTGTTAGGTCTCTCTTTTCATTTCTGATTTTGTTAATTTGAATACTGTCTCTGTGCACTCTGGTTAGTCTAGCTAAGGGTTTATCTATCTTGTTGATTTTCTTAATGAACCAGTTCCTGGTTTTGTTGATTCTTTGTATAGTTCTTTTGGTTTCCAATTGGTTGATTTCAGCCCTGAGTTTGATTATTTCCTGCCATCTACTCCTCTTGAGTATATTTGCTTCTTTTTGTTCTAGAGCTTTCAGGTATGATGTCAAGGTGTTAATGTATTCCCCTTTCCAGGTCTCCCCTTTGGAAACCCCCTATCCCATCCCCCCTCCCACTGCCTCTGTGATGGTGCTCCCCAACACAAGCACCCCCTACTGTCTTCCCTCCCCAGTTTTCCCCTACACTGGAGCATCAAACACCCTCAGGCCCAAGGGCCTCTCCTCCCACTGATGGCCAACAAGGCCCTCTTCTGCAACATATGCTACCAGCACCATGGGTCCCTCCATGTGTATTCTTTGGTTGGTGATCCAGTCTCCAGGATCTCTGGGGGTAGGGGGGAGTCTGGCCAGTTGACACTGTTGCTCCCTCTATGGGACTGCAAACTCCCTCAGTTCCTTCAGTCTCTTTTCCAACTCCTCCATCCAGGACCCCATATTCAGTCCAATGATTGGTTGCAAACATCTTCCTCTGTATTTGTCAGGCTCTGCCTGAGCCTCTCTGGAGACAACTTATCATGCTTCCATCAGCCAGCACTTCCCAGCATCCACAATAACATCCAGGTTTGGTGGCTGTATATGGGATGTATCCCCAGGTGGGGCAGTCTCTGGTTGGCCTTTCCTTCAGTCTCTGCTCCACACTTTGTCTTCATATTTACTCCTGTGTGTATCTTGTTCACCCTTCTAAGAAACACTGAAACATCCACATTTTCGTCTTCCTTCTTCTTAGGCTTCATATGATCTGTGCATTGAACATTGGGTGTTCTGAACTTTTGGTCTACTATCCACTATCAGTGAGTACATAGCATGTTTGCTCTTTTGTGACTGAGTTACCTCACTCAGAATGATATTTTCAAGTTCCATCCATTTGCCTGTGAATTTCATGAAGTTGTTTTTAATAGCTAAGTAGTATTCCATTGTGTAAATGTACCACATTTTCTGTATCCATGCCTCTGTAACAGTAGAAAAGTTCCTGAACAGAACACTAATGGCTTGTGCTCTAAGATCAAGGATCGACATATAGGACCTAATAAAATTGCAAAGCTTCTGTAAGGCAATGGACACTGCCAATGGCAACCTAAAGATTGGGACACGATCTTTACCAATCCCACATCTGATAGAGAGTTAATATCCAGTGTATACAAACAACTCAAGAAGTTAGACTCCAGAGAACCAAACAACTCTATTAAAAAATGGGGAACAGAGCTAAACAGAGAATTCTCAACTGAGAAAACTTGAAGGGCTAAGAAGCCCCTAAAGAAATGTTTAACATCCTTAATCATCAAGGAAATGCAAATCAAAACAACCCTGAGATTCCATCTCACACCAGTTAGAATGGCTAAGATCAAAATTTCAGGTGACAACAGATGCTGGCAAGGATGTGGAGAAAGAGGAACACTCCTCCATTGCTGGTGGGATTGCAAGCTGATACAACCTCTCTGGAAATAAGTTTGGTGGATCCTCAGAAAATTGGACATAGTATTACCTGAGGACCCAGCTATACCACTTTTGGGCATACACCGAGAAGATGCTCTGACATACAAAAAGAACACATGCTCCAGTATGTTCATAGCAGGCATATTTATAATAGCCAGAAGCTGGAAACAACCAAGATGTCTTTCAACAGAGGGATGGATGCCAGGGACCAACAGGGTTAGGATTTTTCTTATTAACCTAGGTAACCCCATTTTGTTTTAGAGTTAGGCTTGGAGTGATTGTAGGCCTAAATTTCTACTTCTGAGAAGTAACTGAAAGCTTCCCAGAGACCAGGTATCCCTATTGTGGTTGAGCAGTTAAGCCGTAAGATAGTGCATCCTATTTATATAAGGAATTGTCGGGAGCCAAACCCATGAAATTACCTGCTATCCATTAAGGTGCAAGGTTAGAAAGGACAGGGCATTTGCCGTCTAGGGTCCCAGGAATTGAAAGAACATCTGGTATTTCCTGAAAACTGGTTACTGTAGTGGGTTGGCCTTGGGCCAAGTGTAACCTCCCCACCTGCCTGACTTTTTAAGCTGCTGTCCTGAAAAAAACTTCGGGAGCTTGATCAGAATGCACGACTTGCTCCCCTTCCTTGGTGTCTCTTGTCCCCCATTCATCCGTCCCCTCCTTAGGTCAATGTTGATGACCTCGCAGGCCAGGGCAGATGGATACAGAAAATGTGACACATTTCTATTTTCTTTTTGGAGGCACTCAGAGGTATGAGTTTTCCTCTTAGCGCTGGTTTCATTGTATCCCTTAAGTTTTGGTGTGTAGTGACTTCATTTTCCTTAAATTTCTTTATTTCTTCCTTGACCAAGTTATCATTGAGTAGAGCATTGTTCAGCTTCCATATATATGTGGACTTTCTTCTGTTTTTGTTGTTATTGAAGTTCAGCCTTGGTCTGTGGTGATCTGATAGGATGCATGGGATTACTTCAATCTTCTTCTATCTGTTGAGGTTTGTTTTGTGACCAATTATATGATAATTTTGGAGAAGGTACCATGAGGTGCTGAGAAGAAGGTATATTCTTTTGTTTTAGGATGATATGTTCTATAGATATGTTAAACCCATTTGGTTCATAACATCTGTTAGTTTCACTGTGTCTCTGTTTAATTTCTGTTTCCATGATCTGTCCATTGATGACAGTGGGGTGTTGAAGTCTCCCACTATTACTGTGTGAGGTGCAATGTGTGCTTTGAGCTTTAGTAAAGTTTCTTTTATGAATGTGGGTGCCCTTGCATTTGGAACATAGATGTTCACAATTGAGAGTTCATCTTGATAGATTTTTCCTTTGATGAGTATGAAGTGTCCTTCCTTATCTCTTTTAACAACTTTTGGTTGAAAGTCTATTTTATCCAATATTAGAATGGCTACTCGAGCTTTGTTCTTGAGATCATATGCTTGGAAAAATGTTTTCCAGCCTTTTACTCTGAGGTGGTGTCTGTCTTTGTCACTGAAATGTGTTTCCTGTATGCAACAAAATGATTGGTCCTGTTTATGAATCCAGTCTGTTAGTCTAAGTCTTTTTATTGGGGAATTGAGTCTATTAATGTTAAGAGATATTAAGGAATAGTGATAATTGCTTCTTGTTATTTTCGATGTTATTTTTATGTTTGTGTGGCTATCTTCTTTTGAGTTTGTTGAAAGATTACTTTCTTGCTTTTTCTAGGGTGTAGTTTCTCTCCTTGTGTTGAAGTTTTCCATTATCCTTTGTAGGGCTATATTTGTGGAAAGATATTGTGTAAATTTGGTTTTGTCATGGAATATCTTGGTTTCTTCATTATATTAATTGAGATTTTTGCTGGGTGTAATAACCTGGCATTTGTGTTCTCTTAGGGTCTGTATGACATCTGCCCAGGATCATCTGGGTTTTATAATCTTTGATGAGAAGTCTGGTTTATTCTGATAGGCCTTCCTTTATATGTTACTTGCCCTTTTTTCTACTGATTTTAATATTCATTTTTGTATGCATTTGGTGTTTTGATAATTATGTGATGGGAGGAATTTCTTTTCTGGTCCAATCTACTTGGTGTTCTGTAGGCTTCTTGTATGTTCATGGGCATCTCTTTATGTTAAGAATGTTTTCTTCTATAATTTCATTGAAGATATTTACTGGCCCTTTAAGTTGGGAATCTTCGCTCTCTTCTATACCTATTTATCCTTAGGTTTTTTCTTCTCATTGTGTCCTGGATATCCTGGATGTTTTGGGTTAAGAACTTTTTGCATTTTCATTTTCTTTGACTGTTGTGTCAATGTTTTCTATGGTATCTTCTGCCCCTGAGATTCTCTCTTCTATCTCTTGTATTCTGTTGATGAACTTGCATCTCTGACTCCTGATCTCTTTCCTACGTTTTCTGACTCCAGGGTTGTCTCCTTTCAGGATTTCTTTATTGTTTCTATTTCCATTTTTAGATCCTGGATGGTTTTGTTCAATTCCTTTGCCTGTTTGATTATCTTTTCCTGTAATTCTTTAAAGGATTTTTGTGTTTCCTCTTTAAGGGTTTCTAGCTGTTTACCTGTGTTCTCCTGTATTCCTTGAAGGAAGTTATTTATGTCTTTCTTAAAGTCCTCTATCATCATCATGAGCTCTGATTTTAAATCCAAATCTTGCTTTTCTGGTGTGATGGGGTATCCAGGACTTGCTGTAGTGGGAGAACTGTGTTCTGATGATGCCAAGTAGCCTTGGTTTCTGTTGCTTATGTTCTTGTGCTTGCCTCTAGCCATCTGGTTATCTCTAGTGCTACCTTCCCTTGTTGTCTCTGACTGGAGCCTGTCCCTCCTTTGATTCTGGTTGTGTCAGAACTCCTAGGAGTCCAGCTATCTCTGTGATCTTGTGATTCTGAGATCCTGTGGTCCTGAGACCCTGGGTGTTTCAGAGCTCCTGGGAGTCTGCCTCTGGGATCCTGAAAACATGGTGTGACCAAGCTCCTGAGAACCTGTTGTGTCAGAGCTCCTTGGAGTCAAACTTCCTCTGGGTGTTGCAGGAGTAGGTGGGGAGCCAGAGCTCTGGGTCTGCTCTGGGCACAGGTGCAAGCTGGAAGGAACCTGTGCCTCTGGGTGGGTAGGAGGGTTGTGTTTCCCTGGTTCCTTTGGGGGTCCCAGTTATGGTGGGTGTTGGTAAAGATGTTGTGGCCTCAACTGTTTTCTTGAGTGTGTCCTTTCTCCTGGGAGTTGAGCTTCCTCTGTGATCCTGTGATCCTGTGATCCTGAGATCTTGGGCATGTCAGAGCACCTGTGATCCTGTGAGTTTCAGAGCACATGGGAGTCAGGCTCCCTCTGAGTGTTGTAGTAGTGGGTGCAGAGCCAGAATCCCAGGTCTGCTCCGGGTGCAGATTCAAACTGGAAAGAACCTGTGCCACTGGCCAGGTGGCAGTTCCTGCATCCCTGGATCCTGGGGGATCCCAGTTATTATGGGCAGTGGAGCAGATGTTGTGGCCTCACCTGTGTTCCTGGGTGTGTCAGAGGCACCTGGGAATTGGGCTTCCTCTGGGTGTTGTAGGAGTAGATGCAGAGCCAGTGCATGCTCCAGGTCTGTTCCAGGCACAGGTTCCAGAATCTAATCTTTATTCTCCTTTGTGTATACTCAAGGCCAATTTTGTGGGATATTTATTGCTACCTTCTGAAATATGTTATACCTTTACTCCACGTTCCTGTCACTATGTTATTAGGTCACAGTGGTTTCCATATAGAATTGAGAAGATAATACCAGATCTTTGGTAATGGGTCTTCTTTGTTGTATCATTTGATTGTTTTTTTAGCTGTTTTGTTTTGCTTTGCTCAAGACAGGGTCTCACTATGAAATCCTGATTGGCCTGAAACTCACTACAGAGACCAGGTTGGACTTTAACTCACAGAATTTGATTCACCACCACACTCAGCCTGGGCCTCTTTGTCTTTGAGGCACGTATTTTACTTGATGCATCAACCTGAAGAGGAAATTCCAAACTCCCCTATGGTCACTCGCCAATACAGTGTAGCCTGAATTTGCAGCTCATTTTGCTCAACCTCCAACTATATCTGCAGATTGATATTTCTAGTTTCTTTCAGGAAAGAAGTTCTGCTGTCCCTGAAAGGGAACTCATGCCTGTACTGAGGACCAGAAGAATAATTGAAGTCGTGAATGTAGAATGTGGGTTTCTAGACCTACCTAGACATTTACGAATCAGAAAAGGTATGCTATATACAACTCTCAGGCTTTCAAGTAAATGAACACTCCCTAATTGCTCAGGCAAGGAGAAGGAATGCCTTCTTCATAAATTCCTTGTGTTTATGGGTAACTATCCTTCAGTATCTATTGATTTACCTCTTGGATGTATTCTTCATAATTGATCCCCAAACCTTAGAAAGAAAGAAATTGGCTTGTCCTTTTAAAAGGTTTATGCAGAAAAGATAAATTTCATCCATAACCATGTCTCTCCTAAGATGGAAGCCAGAGGAAAGAAGTTGTCTTTGATATTTGAGAGAAGTTCCTTTGATAGAGCCTTTCCTGATAAATCTAAGAGAACTGAAACCTTTGACAACATCACCACCTACTGGAAAAATAACTCCTGTTCCCTACATCCAAGATCTTACTAACGCTCCTAATCCACCTGCTCAGATCTATTCCCTCCATGTTCTTAGGGATATGGATTCATTACAGCAAAATTCATTACAGTAGAATACCTTTTATCTATGTAAGGCTTGGAGCAATTGAAGCATGATTTGGGTAGTTTCTCTGATTATTCTGAGAATTATATAGAATTTAACAACTTTACCAAAATATAAATTTTTTTGGAAGGAGGTAGATGTTACTCTGGGACAGAGCATTGCTGATCCAGAAAGAACTAAAATGATTGAAAGGGCTAGAAGATGGACAAATTGCCTAAAAACAATAGATCCTAAATACTCCATAGGTCCTGAAGCAGTCTTGAGACATTCCCTGTGATGGATTGTAACATGTATGATGATGAATGCTAACAGACTGTTATTGGTATGCTAGAGAGACTAAGTAGTAGTAAATTAAAATGAGTTAAGCATGCCAAACTAGCAACTCTTTACCAGGGGCTCAATGAGAACTCTACTGCCTTTTTGGAGCATTGTTAGAACACTATAAAAAAAGAACAGTATACCTAATAATCCTTTAATATTGGAGGAAATCTCAAAAATTGTAATGCAGCTAAGATTCCTAGTGATGAACTTAGCAAATCTTGTGTTCCACCACTAGAATTGAAAAGGAAGGGAAGAGAAGGGAAAGGAAGGGAAAGGAAGGGAAGGGAAGGGAAGGGAGTCAAGCAGAGAGACTTTTGCAAGGTGTATGCAGAAACTCCCAGTTCCTTATGTGATGACTCAAGATCCCCCACTGGGACTTTCCCAGAGGAAATAACCAGAAGACAGATGCTATTTCTATCAACAGACAGAACACTAGAAGAAAGTTTGATCAAATATTATATGGTCTCCTAAGACTCTTTGCACCAAATATTGCAAAAAGAAAAAACATGACACCAGCAAGCTCACTGCTCCAAATAACGAAAGACTCTTAGACCAGAGCCCAAAAGGTTGCCCCTCCAATAAGAAAGCCTTCAGTTCCCAGATGGCCACTAACTGAACTTTCAATAGAATGTATCCTTGAGAAAATATAGAAATCATAGATGGGATTCTAAGCATTCTGCATGATTAAGGAGGCTCACTCTGGTCAATCATCCTCCAACCCTGTCAGGCTATGGGCATCAATCAATGGCATTCCTATAACCAAATAGTCTACTCTGTCTTTATGTTATCCATGGAATAATTGACATTTTACTAATGCTTTCCTTGTAATTCCTAAATGTCTATTCCACTATTAAGTACATTTATTGGTAAAAATTAGAGCCTAAACTACCATCAGTATGTAATCTAAATAACCTCTTGATGACTCCTTCTAAAAAGAAACATAATTCAATCTGTTCAGGCCTATTAATCCCCATGTGTGAGCTACAGACATGTCAGGTAGGGCAATTATAGACTTTGTGGCTGTAATCAGATTACTTTCATGATTTTCATAAATTTAGGCAATGCTTTGCCCAGCCTGAAGCTCAAGTAGGGCTCCAGCCCTACAGACACAGACAATACTCAGGTTAAGATTGGCAAACAGACTTACATTACTTCCTGGTCACAGAGATGGATATTGATCAGCATTTGTCAATGGGATAGATAGCATCTTCCCAATTTGGTCAAAAAAGGACATTGAAACAACTAAATCATTCTTTAAGGAAACAATTCCTCAGTTTGGCTTCTAAAGATTTCTTCATAATAATGGTCCTTCCCTTAGCTTCCCAGATTGCTCAGTCTACAGTTAAATCTCTAAGAATTAGATCGTCATTCTTCTTGGAGATCTCAGTCCTTCAAGAAGGCTGACAATGCTAATCACATATCAATATTATTCATTTAAAATATTTACCAAGAAACCAATCTCATTGTAGATTGATGTCATTGATGATCCTTATTAGCACTCATACACCTCAATTCAACTTTGGGCCTATATCTATTCAGGATGCTTCATGGGCATGCTATTCTATACTCAGACTCAAAAATATACATGCTGGACTTTCTGTCAACATGCCCTCTAGGCTTAATGTATTGGAAGAGGCTATCAAAAACTATGGGTTCCAAACAAAACAAAACAAAATAAACAAACAAACAAACAAAACAGGGAAAAAACAATATGGGTCCCAAAGATTGGCTAATCTGTTAGAAAAAAACTCATTTTCAACTAGGACAATGGGGGCTAATTAAAACTTATAGAGAGAAATCTCTCAAGACCAATAAGTAGCCATCTGTGGCAGGAGACCTATGTCTGGGCCACCAGAACTCCACAGTCAAATAGCACAGGGAGAAAGATAGCCTCCCAGGAGTGTGGGCAAGCCAGTCTGCTCAGAGGGACTCACCTGGAATACCCAGGACACAGAAACTGAGGAGCAGGTTTCTGGTTTCTTTTGGTGGCTGGAGAGTAGATCTTGTGACACAGGGCTCCATACTCAAATAGTGCCAGGAAAAAGCTGGTATACCAGGAGTGCCGACACACCTTCAAGCACAGGCAAGACCATCACTTCTTTTCAAATTCACTGAACCAAGAGGAACCCTTGCAGAACCATCAGGACACAGAAAACAAGGGACAACTGGGGAATAGATTCTTCTTGTTTCTGTCTGCACCCCAACTCACCAAACCCAAATTCATCTCAGAGAGAACTGGTCTTCAAGGAGAATTGACACATAAGCTTACAGGAAAGACAAGCCACAGTCAGAGAGTATAAGACCAGCTAACACCAGAGATAACCAGATGGAAAAAGACAAGGGCAAGAACACAGGAACAGAAACAAAGACTACTTGACATCATCAGAGCCCAGCTGTCCCACCACAGCAAACCCTGGATACCCCAACACACCAGAAAAGGAAGACTCAGACTTAAAATCACATCTCGAGAGAATGATAGAAGATTTTAAGAAGAAAATAAATAACTCCCTTAAAGAAATACAAGAGAACATAAGTGAACAACTAGAAGCCCTTAAGGAGGAAACACACAAATCACTCAAATAATTACAGAAAAACACAATCAAACAGATGAAGGAAATGAACAAAACCATCCAGGAACTAAAAACAGAAATAGAAACAATAAAGAAATCACAAAAAGAGATGACCCTGGAGTTAGAAAACCTAGGAAAGAAACCAGGAGTCATAGAGGCAAGAATCACCAGCAGAATACAAGAGATGGATAAAAAAATACCAGCTGCTGAAGATACCACAGAAAACATTGACACAACAGTAAAAGAAAACACAAAATGCAAAAAGTTCCTATACCAAAATATCCAGGATATCCAGGATACAATGAGAAGACAGAAGCTGAGCATAATAGGTATAGAAGAGAGTGAAGATTCCCGACTTAAAGGACCAGTAAATATCTTTAAACAAAATTATAAAAGAAAACTTCCCTAACCTAAAGAAAGAGGTGAACATAAATATACAAGAAGCCTACAGAACTCCAAATAGACTGGACCAGAAAAGAAATTCCTCCTGTCACATTAGAGTCAAAACGCCAAATACACAAAATAAGGAAAGAATATTAAAAGCAGTAAGGGAAAAAGGGCACGTAACATATAAAGGTAGACCTATCAGAATTACACCAGACTTCTCACCAGAGACTATGAAAGCTAGAAGATCCTGGGAAGATCTCATACAGACCCTAAGAGAACACAAATACCAGCCCAGGCTGTTATACCCAGCAAGCTCTCAATTATCATAGATGGTGAAACCAAAATATTCTATGACAAATCCAAATTTGCACAGTATGTTTCCACAAAACCAGCCATACAAATAATAATATATGGAAAACACCAACTCAAAGAGGGAAGCTATACTCAAGAAAAAGCAAGAAAGTAATCTTTCAACAAACTCAAAAGAAGATAGCCACACAAACATAAAAAGAGCATCAAAAATAACAGGAAGCAACAATCACCATTCCTTAATATCTCTTAACATTAATGGACTCAATTCCCCAATAAAAAGACATAGACTGACAGTCAGGGTCCATGAACAGGACCCAGCATTTTGCTGCATCTAGGAAATGAACCTCCGTGTTAAAGACAAACAATACCTCAAGAGTAAAGGGCTGGAAAACAATTTTCCATTTTCCAAATGGCCCCACGAAACAGGCTGGAGTAGCCATTCTAATATCGGATAAAATCGAATTTCAACCAAAAGTCATCAAAAAAGATAAGGAAGGACACTTCATACTCATCAAAGGAAAAATCTATCAAGAATAACTCTCAATTCTAAACATCTATGCTCCAAATGGAAGGGTTCTCACATTCATAAAAGAAACTTTACTAAAGCTCAAAGCAAACATTGCACCTCACACAATAATAGTGGGAGACTTCAACACCCTACTCTCATAAATGGACAGATCTTGGAAACACAAGCTAAACAGAGACACAGTGAATCTAACAGATGTTTTGAACTAAATGGATTTAACAGATATCTATAGAACATTTCATCCTAAATCAAAAGAATATACCTTCTTCGCAGCACCTCATGGTACCTTATCCAAAACTGATCATATAACTGGTCACAAAACAAACCTCAACAGATAAAAGAAGATTGAAATAATTCCATGCCTCCTATCAGATCACTACGGAATAAGGCTGGTCTTCAGTGGCAAAAACAACAACAGAAAGCCCACATACTCATGGAAGCTGAACAATACTCTATTCAGTGATAACTTGGTCAAGGGAGAAATAAAGAAAGAAATCAAAGACTTCCTAGAATTTAATTAAAATTAAAGTACAACACACACAAACATATGGGACACAATGAAAGCAGTGTAAAGAGGAAAACTCATAGCTCTGAATGCCTCCAAGAACAAACTGGAGAGAGCAAATACTAGCAGTTTAACAGCACACCTGAAAGTTCTAGAACAAAAAGAAGCTAATACACCCAAGAGGAGTAGAAGGCAGGAAATAATCAAATTAAGGGCTGAAATCAACCAAGTGGAAACTGAAAGAACTATACAAAGAATCAACAAAAACAGGAGCTGGTTCTTTGAGAAAATCATCAAGATAGATAAACCCTTAGGCAGACTAACCAGAGGGCACAGAGACAGTATGCAAATTAACAAAATTAGAAATGAAAAGGGAGATATAACAACAGATTCTGAGGAAATTCCAAAAATCATCAGATCCTACTACAAAATCCTGTATGAAACAAAACTGGAAAATCTGGATGAAATGGACAAGTTTCTAGAGAGATACCAATTACCAAAGTTAAATCAGGATCAGATAAACCATCTAAACAGTCCCATAACCTATAAAGAAATAGAAGCAGTCATTAAAAGTCTCCCAACCGAAAAAAGCCCAGGACCAGATGGGTTCAGTGCAGAATTCTATCAGACCTTCAAAGAAGACCTAATCCCAATACTCTTCAATCTATTCCACAAAATAGAAACAGAAGGAACACTACAAAATTAATTCTATGAGGCCACAGTTACACTGATACCAAAACCAAACAACGACTCAACAATAAAGAAAACTTCAAACCAATTTCTTTTATGAATATAAATGCCAAAATACTCAATAAAATTCTTGCAAACTGAATCCAAGAACATATCAAAACGATCATTCACCATGATCACGTAGGCTTCATCCCAGGGATGCAGGGATGGTTCAACACCAGGAAATCCCTCAATGTAATCCACTACATAAACCAATGCAAAGAAAAAAACCACATGGTCATTTCATTAGATGCTGAAAAAGCATTTGACAAAGTTCAACATCCTTCATGATAAAAGTCTTGGAAAGAACAGGAATTCAAGGAGCATACCTGAACATAGTAAAAGCAATATACAGTAAACCAGTGGCCAACATTGAACTAAATGGAGAGAAACTCGAAGCAATCCCACTAAAATCAGATACTAGGCAAGGCTGCACTCTCTCTCCCTATCTATTCAATATAGTACTTGAAATTCTAGCTAAAGCAATTAGACAACAAAAGGAGGTCAAGGGATACATATTGGAAGGGAAGAAATCAAAATATCACTATTTGCAGATGATATGATGGTATACTTAAGTGACCCCAAAAATTCCACCATAGATCTGCTACAGCTGATAAACACTTTCAGCAAAATGGCCGGATACAAAATTTAACTCAAACAAATCAGTAGCCTTCCTATACTCAAAGGACAAACAGGCTGAGAAAGAAATTAGGGAAATGACACCCTTAACAATTGTCACAAACAATATAAAGTATCTTGGTGTGACTTTAACCAAACAAGTGAAAGCTCTGTATGACAAAAACTTCTGAAGAAAGAAATCGAAGAAGACCTCAAAAGATGGGAAGATCTCCCATGCTCATGGATTGGCAGGATTAATATAGTTAAAATGGCCATCCTGCTGAAAGCAATCTACAGATTTAATGCAATCCCCATCAAAATTCCAACTCAATTCTTCATAGACATAGAAAGAGCACCTCTCAAATTCATATGGAATAACAAAAAACCAGGACAGCAAAAACTATTTTCAACAATAAAAGGATTTCTGGGGGAATCAGCCTCACTGACCTCAAGCTGTACTATAGAGCAGTAGTGATAAAAACTGCATGGTACTGGTATAACGACAGGCAGCTACATCAAGGGAATAGAATTGAATACCCAGAAATGAACCCACACACTTATGATCACTTGATCTTTGACCAAGGAGCCAAAACCATCCAGAGGAAAAAAGACAGCATCTTCAACAAATGGTGCTGGTTCAATTGGCAGTCTACATGTAGAAGAATGAGAATTGACCCATTCCTATCTCCCTGTACAAAGCTCAAATTCAAGTGGATCAAAGACCTCCACATGAAACCAGATACACTGAATCTAGTAGAAGAGAAAGTGGGGAAAAGTCTCAAACACATGGGCACAGGGGAATAGTTCCTGAACAGAACACCAATGGTTTGTGCTCTAAGATCAAGAATCAACAAATGGGACCTCATGAAATTACAAAGCTTCTGTAGGGCAAAGGACACTGTAAATAGGACAAAACAGCAACCTACAGATTGGGAAAAGATCTTTACCAATCCTAGGTCTGATAGAGGGCTAATATCCAGTGTATACAAAGAACTCAAGAAGCTAGACTCCAGAGAACCAAATAACCTTATTAAAAAATGGGGAAGAGACCTAAACAGAGAATTCTCAACTGAGGAAACTGGAATGGCTGAGAAGCACCTAAAGAAATGTTCAACATCCTTAGTCATCAAGGAAATGCAAATCAAAACAACCCTGAGATTTTACCTCACACCAGTCAGAATGGCTAAGATCAAAAACTCAGGTGACAGCAGATGTTGGTGAGGATGTGGAGAAAGTGGAACACTTCTCCATTGCTGGTGGAAATGCAAGTTGATACAACCTCTCTGGAAATCAGTTTGGCGCACCCTCAGAAAAATGAACATAATACTTCTTGAGGACCCAGCTATTCCATTCCTGGGCATATACCCAGAAGATGCTCCAACATGTAATAAAGACACATGTTCCAGTATGTTCGTAGCAGCCATATTTATAATAGTCAGAATCTGGAATCAACCCAGATATCCTTCCACAGAGGAATGGATACAGAAAATGTGGTACATTTACACAATGCACTACTACTCAGCAATTAAAAACAGTGACTTCCTGAAATTCGCAGACAAATGGATGGATCTTGAAAATATCATCCTGAGTGAGGTAACGCAGTCACAAAAGAATGAACATGGCATGTACTCACTGTTAAGTGGTTATTAGCTCAAAAGTTCAAAATACCCGAGTCACTTCACAGCAACAGTCGGGCAGAGTGTGAGGTCCCAGATGGAAGACTTGGAGAAGGGACTGAAGGAGCTGAGGGAGTTTGCATCCCCAGAAAGTCAGCAACAGTGGCAACTGGCCTGACCCCCTGATTCTCCTTTAGACTGATCCACCAACCAAAGAATACACATAGAGGGACCCATGGTGCTGGCCACATATGTGGCAGAGGAGGGTCTCGTTAGACATCAGGGGGAGGAGAAGCCCTTGGGACTGAGGGTATTAGATACCCCAGTATAGGAGAATGCCAAGGAGGGAAGATGAGAATGGGTGGGTGGGTGGGGGAATACCCTCATAGAGGCAGGGGAAGGGGGAGAGAATAGGGAGGTTCCAAAGGGGAGATCTGGAAAGGGGGAAACATTTGAAGTGTAAATAAAGTAGAAAAAAAAGAAGAAGAAATTATCTACATCCTTAGTCATCAGGGAAATGAAAATCAAAACAACTCTGAGATTCCACCTCACACCAGTCAGAATGGCTAAGATCAAAAACTCAGGTGACAGCGGATGTTGGCGAGGATGTGGAGAAAGAGGAACACTTCTCCATTGCTGGTGGGATGGCAAGCTGGTACAACCACTCTGGAAATCAATCTGGTGGTTCCTCAGAAAATTGGACATAATCTACCTGAGAACCCAGCTATACCACCCCTGGGCATATACCCAAAAGATGTTCCAACATATAACAAGGACACATGCTCCACTATGTTCATAGCAGCCTTATTTATAATAGCCAGAAGCTTGAAACAACCCAGATGTCCCTAAACTGAAGAATAAATACAGAAAACATGGTACATTTACACAATGGAGTACTACTCAGCTATTAAAAACAATGACTTCATGAAATCTGCAGGCAAATGGATGGAACTTGAAAATATCATCCTGAGTGAGGTAATGCAGTCACAAAAGAATGAACATGGTATGTACTTAGTGTTAAGCGGTTATTAGCCCTTAGTTCGAAATACCCAAGTGTCACTTTGCAGCAACAGTAGGGCTGAGAGTGAGGTCCCAGATGGAGGACTTGGAGAAGGGACTGAAGGAGCTGAGGGAGTTTGCAGCCCCAGGGAGGAAGCAACAGTGTCAACTGGCCTGACCCCTAGATGCTCCCAGAGACTGGATCACCAACCAAAGAATAAACATGGAGGGACCCATGGTGCTGGCCACATATGTGGCAAAGGAGGGTTATGTTAGCCAACAGGGGGAAGAGAGGCCCTTGGGCCTGAGGGTGTTAGATCCCCCAGTATAGAATGCCAAGGAGGAAAGCCAAGAATGGGTGGGTGGGAGGGTAGGGAAATACCCTCATAGAGGTAGGGGTTGGGGGGAGGGAATAGGGAGTTTCCAAAGGGGTGATCTGGAAATGGGGAAACATTTGAAATGTAAATATAGTATTTTTAAAAAAAGAAAAAAGAAAAAGCAAGAAAGTAATCTTTCAACAAATGGATGGAACTAGAAAATATCATCCTGAGTGAGGTAACCCATTCACAAATAATACACCTGATATGTATTCACTGAAAAGTGGATATTAGCCCAAAAGCTCAGAATACCCATGATACAATTCACATACCACATGAAGCTTAAGAAGAAGGAAGACCAAAGTGTGAATGCTTTAGTTCTACCTAGAAGAGGGATCAAAACAATCACTGGAGGTAGAGGGAGGGAGGAACCTGGGAGGTAGAGAGGAGAGGAAGGGAAAAAAGATGAAATCAAGTATGGGAAGAGACAGGAGAGAAGTACAGTGGGGCAGGAAATTTTACAGAAATATGAACAACTACTATGCCCAGTATTTCTAGTATTTTATCATGAGCATTTTATCCTCTTCAAAGCAATGATTGCAATCGATTATAACAGTACACTAATCAGGCCGAAGTTAGTTCAAATGGTGCGTTAATTCAACTAAAAATCAGAAAAGACACAGATGGAGGTTTTCAAAGGAGAAAACAAATACAGTGCTATAGAGACATGCTCTTCCTCTCTCCTCCCAATAGTTGGAGAAAATAATCATTGAAACCATGATAAGCATTACAATTCCTATATGAGAGAAAAGAATGATCACATTTCTTAAGAGTGTTCCAGTGACATTTGATATATAGCACAGATCACTCTATCCTTCATCCATTAGGATCATGAGGGCAGAAATACACTGAGCAGCTCCAAATAGTGTAGTCACCCAAGAAGGGAGATGGGGAATTCTAAACAGACAAGTTAGCTTGGCTCTCAGACAATTACATTGAATGCCAAAGAATTATAATTTCCCCAGGAACAACATGGAGAAAGTGAAATAGATGAAGCCTTGCTTCCACCCAGAGGAAAAACTTCTCTCTCAGGAAGATATTTTATTTAATCCTGAGAATCTATTGAACCACTTTGACAGATTACCATGTCATCACTAGGGCTGATTGTGCATGCCTCCTTTTTCCAATATTTATGTCTAAACTTCATTATAAGAATACTAAATATGGATGAATTGATGTATCACTGTACCCCTTATGTGGTCTCCTCAAAATAAATCCAGTACCATTCAACAATTCTTTCTCTGCTTCTATTACTTATCTCTTTTACTGGCATATTGTGCACAGGAAAGCCAAGTCTTATTTGTTGGGGCTATCAAGGCACAGGGTTTTGCCCTAAAATCTCTGGCAGCAATAGTACCCAATAGCACTGTAAAACTAGCCTTTAGTTTTAGTTATGCCCAGAATGGCTTGTCAGATTTAAGATTTCTTTGTAGGTAGAGACAAGGAAAAACTCTACACCATTCTATGAGTTTCCTTATATCTCAATATAGTTGAACCCAAAGTGTTTGCAATTGGTGTAATTATCTAGATTTCATATTTATTGCATCCACTATGAATAGAGGATGTCATTTGGCATATTAAGACTCTTACTAAATGTACTCAAAAGACTTTAAATGACATTGCCTAGGGAAGATTCTTTCCTTGTTCTGAAATCTGAATGATAAGAAAACTAATTAGAAAACATCATTGGCTTTAGATATTCTCACAGCCAATCAGGCCACTTATGCTAATACCATGATTAAATGTTGTTTGGATATTCCTGATAATTCAGCTAATGTCTCATCTGTTCTACACAATCTACAAAATCAGTTGTAGGCTTCAGACATTGTGACCTCTTTTAGCAACAGCTTTGGAATTATAGCTCCAGATTTTCAAGGTAGAAACTGATTAAGACTGTTGTATTCTGTTAGTTTTCAGAGCCTACATGCTTAACTATTTTATTTCCTCTCAATATTAGATAGCCCTGTAACATATATCCATAGATCAGGGCTCCCTTGGTCATCCTTTTAAGGATGTTTTGCCATAAGTAGCTATATTAACCCAATATCCCCCTCCTAAAATTATTTTAGAGTCACTCAACTCTTGAATATTGTTAGGCATCTAGTTAGTATCAGCAGGCTTGGAGGACATTGGGGATGGACCCTGCCTTCATTGTCATTATCTTTAAAGCAAAGAATTGGAATGGGAAGACTTTAATCACTAACCAGAATGGTGTGATCTAAGTCATAGTTCTCTCCCAGATGAAGTCATGACATTTTTCTAAAAGACATTAATGAATATCTAAATCTAGCCACAGAAGCCCTTACCCTTATAACATTATACAACAGGAGGATTTCTGATGTTATTTCTCCCTCCTTTGAGAGAGAATCCAAACAGGCCTATCAATCATATTTACAGAGCAAAGTCACTCAAAACAAGATGCTTGCTGAAGACAGTCTTTTAAGATTATTTGAAAGAATGTCTAATGTAGATTAGGACAGTGGTCTCTTTGACCTTTGTCCATTCTCTCCTTTTGGTGACGTTCTTTAATAAACTCTACACTCTGTGCTACACTCTGTGTCCCTATAAATCATTTTAATGGTGATCACAGAGACCAAGGAGATCTTAGGAGTTCAAACCAAGATACTACAGCAATATGTTGTTAAGTTCCATGAATAGTAAGGAAATTGTGGCTTAAGCACATACAAGAGATTCTGTCTTATTACTTTTTATGGGAAGAAATGATCAGACATCTAATCATCCCAGATAGGATTCTGATGACAGGCCAAAGAAATTATTCTACCCAAGTTCAATTTGGCAGGCCAATAAGTTTATTGAGTCAGTTATACAAGTAGGAATGAGAGGTTACTTAAAGGAGCATGGATAATTGAAATGCATATACATCATTGGACAATCTCTCCTCTAAGTAAGGTGATGCTATAAAAACAGTAGGTGTAATACCTCCATTTAATCAACCCCCACCTCCTGTATATTCTAGTACCAACTAAGACATTCAAGAGTCCAGTGACTCCCCATTATCATACACCTGGCTATCTGTGTTATATTGCTTATCTTATTGCCATTAATAAAGAGGTCTACATATTCTCTAAGTCACCTCAGCAATCTTACTCTATCCACCCTTGCACAACAAGCAAGTCTCTGCATGATCAGGCTCACCTTCTCCTACTAAAGCAGGGAAAAGCAGCCCTCTGCTACATATGTGCTAGAGGCCTTGGTCTAGCTTGTGTATGCTCTTTGATTGCTGACTCAGTCTCTGAGAGCTCCCAAGGTTCCAGATTAGTTGCCTCTGATGGTCTTTTTGTAGAGTTCCTATCCCCTTCACGGTCTTCAATCATCCTCCAAACTTTTCCATAAAGCTCTGCAACCTCCTTCTAGTGTTTGTCTGTTGGTATCTGCATCTGTTTTAGTCAGCTGCTGGGTAGAGCCTCTTAGAGGGCAGTTATTCTAGGTTCCTGTCTGTAAGTATAACAGAGTATCATTAATAATGACAGAGGTTGGTGCTTGCCCATGAGATAGGTCTCAAGTTGGGTCAATTATTGGTTGGCCATTCTGCCAGTCTCTGCTCCATCTTTGTCCCTGCATTTCTTGTAGTCCAGACAAATTTTTGAGTCAAAAGATTTGTGAGTAGGTTGGTGTCCTTATCCCTCCGCTAGGGGTCCTGCCTGATTACAGACTTCAGATTCCATATCTTAATAAAAAACAGGCATCAAGGTGGGGCAGGGAGGAAGATGGTTCAGCAGTTAAAAGCACATACCACACTCACAAAAGTCTCGGGTTCAGCTCCCTGAACTCACACTGAAGCTCATAATGACCTATACCTCCAGTTCTAGGAGATCCAATGCCCTCTCCTAACTTCTGTGGAGGCCTGCATTCATTTACTACATAAGCACACACTTAAGCACACATGCAAACATTTAAAATATGATTTTTAAACGTTTTTTTAAGTTTACAGAAAAGCAAAACAGCACCTTGAGGCTTGGCACTGTAAAGTAAGTCCACACCTGAGCTTCCCCATCCCACTATACTTCTTTCCAAACAGCAATGATGGATAACATTCTTAAAAAGAAAATCTGAAATACAGTAATCTTTATAGAGCATAAAATAGAGAACAGTATAAAATAAGCAAGTCTGAAGTCTCTTGGGGGCAGCAAGAGTTAGAATAACTCTCCCATTACACCACATCTCTTAAAATAAGCAGCAAGGTGGAAATTATTTGCCACAAAAAGAGGCTAAAATGTTTTGCTAGGCTATTACAGGTGAGCTTGGCCAAGCCCTGTATAACAAACCTGAATAACCAAGAAATGTAGAGGACACTAAGCCTTCATTAGCTACTGTTGAGAGTTAATGCCACAGATCTGAAGCAGCAAACTTAGAATGTCCTGAAAGGACCAAACAATATTTTCTATGAACTCATAAGTGACATTCCCTTGCTTTAACTCTTTCTTTGAGTCTTAGCTAAGTGGGAAAGTACGTAGTTCACCATGTGACATCTATCCCAGAGCCTGCTGAGACAGGTGACAAATGAGGGAAATTCAACCACTCCTCTGACAACTTCTTGAAATTAGCTCTGCAACTACCTTTCAGAGGACTTCTTGGACATGGCTACTTGCTTCATTCAACACTCTGTCCTTGCACGGTCAACCCTATAGAAAACTTAGGCTCTGGTAAGAAGAGCTGGCACAATGCCTTTGACTCTGTCTTCAGATACAGTTCAAGTCTATGTTATGCAATCCCAGCCTCCGTCTCTAGCAACTGTTGTTGTAGAGTGCACAGGGAGTCCTTTCCTTGACACCCCTGGCCTTCCTTCACTCTGGTGCTTGAGGTGGCTGGCCAGTCGGTCCACACTGGCTGAAAATCTCTAGCTGGAGCTGCTGTCCAATGGGACATTTCTGGCATGAGTTTCCAGATTGCCATTGCCCATCATAGTGTGCACTAGTCAGCCTTTTCAAACCTTTGTGAAGAGTCTTACTTTCCACTTACAACTGATGGACCCTAGGCATGGCTACCCTTTGGTGCATCTTAAGGCACTATAAAAAACAATAGCTGCCCACATGAGGAAAGATTAAGAGATCACTCATTCTCCCTTCTGAAAACCTCCTTACTCTGAGCATGCGATGAGGGTGGTAGTGACATCTAACCTTGACACATGTCTCCAACAGTCCTCTCTTCTTTTCACATATTCCACATACAACCCAATCTTGCCAGATCTCCTGGCTGTCAAAGATAACCCGTCAGGAACACTGTAAGCTTAAGCTAAAACTAGAGAGGAAGACTGTTGGCATCAGGACCTCTGAAACCGGTGACATCACACCCAGGCTACAGCATGACCTTCACACCTATTGCCTAGGCAACAGCCACCATATTCCCAGAATCCACTTGGTCTTCCTCCCACCTTTACCTCTAAGTCAGTGTCCATATATAAATGGAAGACCCCTCTAATATCTCTCTCTCTCTCTCTCTCTCTCTCTCTCTCTCTCTCTCTCTCTCTCTCTCCCCTCAAGTCCCCTCCTCTATGTGGCACTCATCAAAACCAATCAAAAAATCTTATATTCTATTTTCATCAAATTAAAAAAAACTCCTATTTGTAATGCACACCTCAATACCCTCTTTGAACACAAGGTCTTCAAAGAACTCAGACATCCTTATTTCTAAATGCCTGGAGGCTAACTTCCTTAATTCCCCCTGTGTAATACTCCTATTTTCTGTCAGGTAGCTATATGGATCTAGATTCAGATCTTAAGAACATTACGGGTACAGTTGTTCTTCTGTACTCTCGTTGCCCCAACCCATGAGCCCTCTTCAGTTCTACTCTTTGTAACATACAATATTTCACTGTCTCCAACTTACCTATGCTTCTTTCACCATACCCCTGTTTCTTGGATCTTAGGGTCATGGTTTTTTACCCCCAGACTTAACCTAGACATTTATCAGCCCAACAGTACACTTGGATAGTTTTTTTCCAAAGATTCTAAAACAATCCATATTTGTAGAAGGAACCTTGCTTCAGATCTTTCTTCTCCTTTCCTCACAGCACTATGTGGGTTGTGTAGATGACTTGCTCCTTCATACTTCTTCCCCCAAGTGTCTCTCCAGATTACCGTCACTCTCCTAAATTTCCTAGGCCCAAATGGATATGCAGTTATTCAGAAGAAAAAAGAAAAGCCTCAACTCAATCAACAATTATTTACCTAGGCTTCCAGCTGACATTATATCAAAGGGTTATTATAACACACCAACACATTTCCTTCCTAAACAGCTTGCTAACGTGGCTAACAGATGGTCTCCATGCCATACAGCAGTGGCAGCCATTATCCTACTGACCCAGGATTCATAATACATGCTCCTGTTGTGAATTTGATACTTCTACACACAAATGAAATACACTAAATCCCATATCTCTTCTCCATAAAAGAACCCATTGTATATGCGCACCTGGAAGTTTTAGAATCTCCGCAGGAAGACTGCATAGGCTTAACAGACTCCATACTTCCAAATCTAGAACACCCGGTACATAGATAGCAACAGTTTTTATTCTAAACAGAATAAGAAAGGATATTTGGTAACAACTAAGGCCCAAATCCCTTGAACACATCTGTCCAAAAGTCACAACTGATTACCCTTAAGATCTCTCATCCTGATAAAAGATAAAAGATTTAGCATTTATACTGACTCCAAATATGTTTCCCTTGTCCTGAACTCACATGCAACAATATAGAACAAAAGAAGGTTCTTAAGTCTAAAGACTAACCTATAAATCACACCTCTTATTCTACTGCTAATAGAGGTTGCTTTGTCCCAACCTAGGTTGCAGTCCTCCATAAAAAGGTTCAACAAAACCCCAAAGCTTAGAAACACAGGAATGGGAGGCAGATAAGGAAGCAAAGAAGGGTACCTTTTTTCTACTTACAACCTCTGAGGCCCTTGATACTCCATTGATTATCTATTAATATAGACAAACAATGTAAGAGGTCCTAGTAGAGGAAGAAGCTGATAAATATGGGAAAATCATCCTTCTTGCTGGTCACCAAAAGGGAATTTCCAGCAGACTACATAGTTGTGTGTCTGCTGATTGAAAAGCCCACAACAGGTTCCTTATGAGTCCCTTTCTATTGCTGGGAATGAAATTTCCAAATCTCATCAAAAAGACCCTCTCTGCACCTATCAGTCCTCAAAGATTTCTCAGGCCACCTACTTCTTTGCCCACTCAAAAGTCAAGAGAGTATTTACCTAGACAGGGAAGACAAATGGATTTCCCCTATATGCCAAAGTACAAATAATACAAGTGCATAGTCACTCTGTCTTCAATTATCAAATAAGGTGTTAGATAGCAGTATAAATGTCTAACAAAGTGTGTTGTAGTGATGATCCTTGCCTCTTTCTCCCTTACCACCCTGCTTTCCTTGAACCTCTCTTGTGGACACTGCCCTGTCTCTTTTCCTTTTTCATTTTCCATGTGTACCTACTGATACCTTTTCAGACTGAGTAGAAGCCTTCCCGGTGAAAACAGAAAGGACCTTTTTAGCACTCAAGTACCCGTCTCAGAACATATTCCCAGATTTGGGGTTTATACTTCCTCCAAAGAGGTAACAGTCCAGCCTTTGTCCCCAAAACAACTCAATATGACTCATAAGCTTTAGGTATCACCTTTAAATACCTCTTGGGCCATTACCTTCAGCCTTTGGGAAAAATAGGAAAAGCATACTCAACCTCAAAGCAATACCCCACCACGTTATTGCTTGAGCCTCAGCATCTGTAGCCCCAACTCTTCTTTTTACTCTTTTACAGTATGGAACCACACCCAAAGTCTATGCCCTTTGGGAGCTATGCCTCTTCTCCTCTACCCTGGTTTCCACCTTAACTTTGTCCTTTGAGTAACTCTTTACAGCTTGCTAGAAAACCCCTCAGGAACTATGATGACCAATATCAGCACCCTAATCACACTCCACTTTAAATCTTAAACCTCAGGGTTAGGCTTACCTTAAAGACCTACAAGGGCAAATACAAAAGGAACCCTTGCAAGTTCTTCTCACCATTCCAACTACAGCTAAACATTTAGAATTCCCATTTTAGACCCATGCCTCTCAACTCAAACTATCCTCCCTGCCACAGTCTCCACCCGATCAAGTTCTCAGCCCATGAGTGAATCATATACAATAGCCATCAGACCTACAGATGACTTCAAGCTCTTCTAAAAACATTTTTTTTTAATCTCCATCTGTATGAGGGAAGAGGAAAGGTCTGTGTGGTCTCTTCCAAAATAACCAACGGTTTGGTTTATTCCTCTAAATACCCAAGCAGCTTGCCCACAGATCAGACTGAGATTCTCTGAACTCTAGCCTGGGATGAATATCTTCAGCAGGACTTCCAAGATTATCACCCTCAGAAACTTACACTGCATTTAGAAATCACTTGATATGATGGCAGTATGCTTCAGAGCATGCTTCCTTTTAGCTCATTTTGGCCCTCTGAGTGTATGAAAGCCTGTGAATTTCTAGCCATGTGAATTTCTTCTGCTCAGACTGAAAATGACCATGTCTACCCTCTCACTTGAACCTTTGTCTTTCAAACATTCTCCTGGGACTTCTGTTCCTTTGTTATTCGGACTCTAATCCCTACTATCAAACCATCTGAAAGGTCATCTAAGCACTAAATGAAGTATTCTAGTTTCAGAACCTATTAAATTTCTGCCCCTAAATTACCAACTAAGGACTCATCCTCATCTCAGTAAATCAAAGAATACTTTCAACGCCATCTTCAGTACTAAAAAAAAAAAAAGCCAAAGATGATGCCAGTGATATTTTTGTATAAAAGTTCAAATCATTGCTTTCTTCAATAAATTCTATAATCTGAATCTTCTCTTTTCAGATTAAAATTTACCCAACCAGCTTACATATGTATAAATATTTCTGACTCTAGTCTTCTCTAAGTGTTCTAAAGAACCTTCCATTGTTTCCTGCTCCCTTAGATCCTCACCTACTTTTACAAACCAAATTAATCTTCTACTGTAACCCCTTTCTGCATTCTACACCAGATCAGTAAAATACTCCTCAACTTCAAGGTCTATCTTACTTTTATGTTAACTTTTTTTCAAAAAGAGAAAAGAAAAAGAAAAGAGGGAAAAGAAAAAACAACATAAAGTCAACTAAATCTAGAAAAAATAACTACTAAAAAGAAGATAACTCATCTAGAGAATAGATCTCTGCAGAGGTTTTCATCCATGCCTGGCCTAGCACCAATCTATGGCCCTCCATTGACAGCTACATCCAAAGTGGTGCTTTATCCTCTATCAGTAAACAACAAAATTTAAATGTTAAAAAGAAACCTGACTTCACTCTCTGTACAAGTATGAATTCTAGTAGTCTCTCCTTGTCTCCATCCACCAATTCTATTTCTCTTGTGGAACTGGGGCACTGTCATACCTTTCTACCGGGTTTAAACACCATCTTACCCAGTATCTGATTTAATCTCTTGCCAAGCACTCATTCAACTACCTTTTTCAGAAAATCTTAAGGAAGAATGAATTCTTAATCCTGCTATTAGAGTTAAATGAGCTGAACCAAGTGCAATACTCCTAGTTTTAGGCTTGAAACTCAGTTCTGGGGGTATAGTCCACTCTGGCAAGATGATGATACAAGGACAACTAAACTTCCTGGCCTGGGAGAGGTACTAAACCAGAGAGGCCCTTGGTTGGTTACCATCTATCCAAGGAGGAGACTCCAATGCTCTGTAGTTCTGTGTTGTCATGCCCATGAATCTCGTCAGGTACTAAAAAAACCTCAATACCATATTGAAAGAGGCTAACAACAATCTAGAAAACTATGAAAATTGGGGCTCAAACTGGTTCACGCAGAAGCCAAACATAGACTTGATTTTCTTGGTTAACTCCCTATAAAATCCCATTGGTATCTTGTTCTTTATTCTGGTCATTGGGTCCTGCTTCCTCAAATACATTTTATCCTTCATAAGTCAAAATTCAAATTTTTTTCAATGCTCTTTAACAGTAAAAAGGAAAATTCTCACTCCCCTTCCTCAAAATCCCTCTTCAAAGACAAGCAGGGGCAGCTCTGTTTCTCTGGTTAAATGAAATTACATGCAGAAGAATGCAACTTCAGCCTTATTCCCCAATTAAACTAATTCTATTGCAGCTATTTATTTAGTATCTGTTTACATGAGTGGGTAAGTGAGCCACAGTGTACACATGGTAGACAGAGGACAACCTGAAGGAGTCATACTGATCCGAAGCATCAGGTTTAGGTCACTGGGCTCACCAGCCAGCATCTTTACCCACTAAGTCATCATATTTGTCCTAAAATTAATTTTTAAAACCCAAGAGAAGAGACAAAGAGGGCTGAAATTAATATGGCTGTTAATTCAGAAACAGTTTCTCTCTTGCTTTAACTCTATCTTTCTTTGAGTCTTAGTTGAGTGGAAGGCTACCACATCCAGCCTGTGACACCTGCCCTAGAGTCTGCTATGCCAACTAAGACTCAGATGATATGGGAATTCAGCCTCTGTGGAAAGAGGATTGACAGGTACCTTTGTGTATTGCCCCCTCCCCTTTAAGGATTAGTTTTGCCAACTTGACACAATCTAGAATCACTTAGGGAATGATTGTCCAGACCTGGTTGAGCTGTAGACTCTTATATAAAAGATGGTTTTGATTATGTAAAGTGATGAGGTAAAACTCAGCATAAAAGTGGACAGCATCTTTATATAAAAGTAGAGAAAGCTGACTGAGCAGTAGGCATATGTGTACTCATTCCTTGCAGCTCTTGATTTTGGGTGTGACTGGTTCCTTCAAGTTCATGTTTAACTTCCATGTAATAATGGAATATAACCTGATGTTGTAAAATAAACCCTCTCTCCCCTGAGGTGTTTCTGGTCAGAGCATTTTATCACAGTAGCAGAAATGAAGCAAATACAGCCCCTGTTGATCTATGTTGAATGAAGAAATATCTTTGCTTATGATCTCTCTTGGTGCAAGTCTCTGCTCCCCATGATTCCAGACTCAGTTTCCACCTAACAAGTTCTATTCACAAGATTGGTCCTTGACTGGCATCTAGAAATGTGGCAATCAAATTATGCAAACAAAAGAGACTTATTGTTCTATTTTTATAGACCCAATAATCTGCAGTTAACATCTTCTCCTCTCCCTATGGTCTGAATCTAAAGAGAAGGCATTGGCATATAGTCAGAGGTTTGAGGATAGAAACCTGAGCTCTGGTAGCCCAAACAAGCTATGCTTGGCTACCTTTTCCTGATGTGCAAAGAGACTTAGAAGTGAGCTAGCACAGCAAGTTCAGATCTTTAGCACTGATGTAAAAAAAAAAAAAAAAAAAAAAAAACCTAGGTGAGATAGCATGCACCTGCAATCCCAGTGGTGGGGGGGGGGCAGAGAAAGGAAGATCTCTGGGCTTTCTGGCCAGCCAATGTAGCTGGATCAGTGCGCTCCAGGTTCAGTGAGAGACCTTGTTTCAAATAATCATAATGTAGTTAATAATAGGAGAAAGAATAGGAAGTGAATGTTTGAGGAAGACACCCACTGTCACTCTGCAGCCTGCACACACACATGCGTATGGACAAGCATACAGGGAAGTAGGTAATAGTAGAAAGCAGAAAAGAAGAGAGTTATTCAGTGTGGCCATGTTGGGAAGATGAACAGATACAGGGGTTGAGTGGCCATAAGTTCGTCATTGATGAGTAGCAGTATGAACTTGAGCCTGAACTAGAGAAAGAACTAGGGCTAAAGGAATGATACAGATATATGCATAATTAAACAGTCTTGCTTCAGATGCTGTCTCCTTGATCACTGTCTCAATCACAATCCCACAAAGTGGTCCATAGATGTCCTGGCTGCTTGAGGGGACAAGGTAGTTCTCAGGACATGATTACTTCTTCTCCAAGATAGAGTTTCCCCTCTATAGACAATTGCCCCCACTTGGGGGAGGGGATTTGTCCTGTGAGAGTCTACTGTTCCAAGTACCCAAGGTGACTCAAGAGCAAAGGGAAGGACAACAGCTTATCTTCCTGCCTTCAGCCAAAGTAAAGGAGACAGACACAAAATGCAGACACAAATGTCATGCTCTCTTTTACTGTTAGGTACCCTGTGGGTCTGCATGACAAGCATTGTCTAAGTGACTGTTTCATGCCCATTTAGCTAAATGAAGAGTGCCTCCCAGATACTTTGTAGTATAGCCTTCAAGTGCAAACACTGTGAGTAAACTTCTAAGGGTTTCACTAATAACAGGCTCTCCATGTGCGTGCGTGCGTGCGTGCGTGCGTGTTTGTGTGTGTGTGTGTGTGTGTGTGTGTGTTTGTGTGCGCGAGCGTGGAGAGCCTATTATTAGTGAAACCCGTAGAGGCATTCATTTGATAAGCCTCATGGAAGACAAACAGCATAGGTACTTCTCTAGAAGTCACCTGCTTTCCCTATGATGGTTGAATTACATGTCCTTTCTCCGCAATGAACTTGAGCTATGATTCAAACCACATAGGTCCTGTGTATGTTTCTAAGCAACCTTCAAATGTGTGTGGCCTTGAGGATCCCTAAAATCACAATGGCTCTGGGACTTACTAGCACAAATGCCACTCACTGACTGTGGCTAAGGAATTATTTGAAAAAAACAGAAGAACTAAAAACATGATTTGAATTCTAATGCTTGGATGATTAGGATGCCAACCATGTTCAAATCAACAGATCACCTTTTATCTATTTTAAAATGTAGGATTTCCAAATTCCATGGGAAATTGTTAAAATCAATTCCAAGGGACTTGGCACTTTGGATTCACTGTTTCTTTGGTCCATATTAGCTAAGATAGAAAAGAAATATGTCCAGGTAGTGTTTTTCTTTTTGAGCTCTTCTCTACATGGAAGGGGCTCAAGTGTTACCAAAGGAGAGCACTGAATGAATCAAATACAATAGTAATTGCCTAGTTAACTGCTCTCAACTCCAAATGAAAGGCCAACATGCCTACTATTTCTTTACATCCCAGCAGACATGCCTAGCAGCTGTAACCTTAACCCTGTAAGTGTTGAATTCACTGCTAAGGATGAAGCAAAACATGCCATGAAAATAACACTTTTGTACACATAATAAAATATAGGATGGCAAACTCATAAATGTTATAGAGAGAGAAACTCCAGAGAGGGAAAAATGTTACATGTCCCTTTGCTTTTTGCCATGCAAGGGGAGGGAGGTGTCACAAAATCCCCATAACTGACACTTTGCTCTGGAGCCTCTGCGAGAGGAACAACACATGAAAAATAAACAATGCAAATGCACTCTTTTAGCTTTGAGAAGCATTTTTCAGCCTGCTAATGAGTTCCTGTTCAAATCAAATATCTGACCCTTAAAGGCTAATGATTTTTCTACCATATTATAGAATGGGTCAATTTAGAATCTCGGAATATTTAAAAAAAAAAAAAAAAGACACAGAGAGAAAGAGAGATCTTAATGGAGTCTCTTAGGTTGACTTTCAATAGCTATCTAGTACCACTGGGCCTTGCTTTGCTACAGTAGTAGAAAAAAGCCACTGCCATTTTTGAAGTTCTGAACAAGATCCCAGTTACTCGCATCTGGCTCTTGGCTGAAGTCTAATCATGCCTGCTTTGGACTACTTCAACCTTAACATTAATGATGCTCAATTAAAATCAAAGGAGATTTCTCTGATCAATAAACTAAACTCAGACTCTGGGACTGTTGAACATTTAGTATGCCCTTCAGTGGGGTCATGAATTGTAAGAGCATTGAGAATACTGGATGGCTTGTCTGAGGGTTAAAAGAGAGCTGCCCATGGAAATGGATTTATTCTTGAATGAGAAAATCTTTAATCGTGCTGCCGCCTGGCTCTATACTACCGATGCAGAGACTAAGGTCATTCAAAACTAGAGGTTCCATCCAAAAGTTCCACCTTTTGGGAAGACATTTGAGAAGCTCCTTTGGTGAAACATTCTTATACAGTTAAGAGAATTAGTTTCTGCTGGTTAAATCCACGATCCTCATTCTCAAATACATAAATGAGGTCAATACCACAGGTTAGTACATGCACCATGGAGTCCTAGTAAAAGGTTTGCTGTTAAGATGCCTTCTGTAAGGACACAGGGGATGGAATACCAGAGAAGAGCTCTCCACTGCTCTCTTTAGGGACTATTTGCAAAGGAGAGTGCTTGTGTGTCAATAAGTATATGACATTCAGACAGGTCCTTAACTAGTACAGGAAGTTCACTTGCCTGCATTATTTATTTAAATACTATAATTTATAGGGAACAAAGGCTTTTCTTCTGGAAGTGTGGAGTTTTAGTACATGACAAATCACTGGAGTACCCATGTGGTGACCCCCCAGTAAAAACATCCAACACAATAATCAAGTGAATGGTGTGACCCCTGAAAACCCATATTCAACTCCTAAGGATCTAAAAAACAAAAATGTCTTTGCAGATGCAGTTAAGCATCTTGGGATAAAATCATCCTAAATTAAGGGATGATGATTATCATTGTAAAAGGAAAGTAAAACAAAATTTCATAAAGAAGGTGGTCATGGGCAGAGAGAGGCAGGGATTAGAGTGATTTGTCTGCAAGAACATTCAAAATTGCTGGCAGCCAGAAGCTGGAAGAGGGTATGGGAGTGTGTCTCCACAAATGTTTCCTTAGTAAACAGTGTGGTCAGCACATGAACTGAACTATGCGGGTAGCAGGGTAGCTTTCTTCTGCCTCATGCTGTCAATTTTACCGCAACTTTCAAAGCATCTCTGGGAATCTTAGCCAGGCACTGGGTGGCTGATTGGTTTCCCTTGGCAACAATATTAATCATAGCCTTTGTTGTATTTCACTGATGGGGAAAGAAACACATATGTGTCTCCTTGCAGAAGAAATAGGCCATAAGGAAATCTGTGTGGATTTCTTTAAATCTTCCCTGTTCTTTTGGTCTTCCTAACCCTGCCATTTATCCCTTGACAGTGATATACCTTAGGCCTTCTAGAAAATCCCTGGATGTGTGAGTAAATACTAAGAACCCATAGAGTAGACTAGAAGACTAACATCCTTAATGTTTCAATAAAGCAGACCTCTGAGCCACTCTAAGATTTGGTGGACTAGAGTCCTCCATGCTATCTGGCAAGGAAAACCTTTGAAAGCAGCAATGACAAACTATTAAGCACAGCCAAGCATCAGTACCAAGAGAAAGAGAAAATTGCAAATAAACTGTAAAATACATAGTAAATTCACATTGAATTAAAAAATTTACTACCTCACCGCCTAATCAAGAATAAGAAATTACAGAAGCAAGTGCATGTCTGTGTATGCACACACCTGCCTATACATATTCTTGTGCGTGCCAAGCGAATGGATATATATGTTGCACACCTGCATGCCAAAGGCATCCCAAATGCCATTGTACAGGCTCCCTTTACCTTTGATTTTTGCCAGGGTCTCTCACTGACCTGGGAACTCATCAAGGAAGTTAGACTGGCTAGCCAGCAAGTTCCAGGGATGCTAATATCTCTACCTCCTGAGTGCTGGTGTTAAAAGCATGTGCAACCACACTTGGATTTTTTTACATGAGTTCTGGGGATCAAACTCAGGTCCTCATACTTGCAATGCAAGAACTTTATAAAGTAATGTGTGTGTGTGTCTGCGTGTGTGTGTATGTGCCTATGTGTGGAGGTGAGCATGCATATTGAAGCCAGAGGTTGATATCAAGTGTCTTCCTCAATTTCTTTCTGCCTATGCTTTAAGAGGCTCTTACTGAGCCTCAGATGTCTTCCACTGTTGTCCCTCTAACAATGGGATTATAGGTAGAGGCTCTCTGGGCCTGGCTTTTACATGATTGCTGGGGTTGCTGCAGTAAGCACTTTCCTAACTATTCCATCTTTTAGCCTTCTGTTTTATATTTTGAAAGATTAAAAATGAATATATGTGTAAGAGACTCGATACAATAACATACATGAAATGTACCAAAGATGAAAAGCTGAGCATGGTTCATGGCTAGAATCAAAGCATGTGGCTGCAAAGGCAGAAGAACTATCATGAGGCCAAAGCCAAATTAGGAGACTTAGTAAGACCCTGTCTCAAAACAAACAGGTTAACAAAAGAGAATCAATCAGAAATTCTACATGTAACAAAGATACTGAAATGTTTAATAAAATTAGCATGAAATTGATGCCAAAGGCAAATGAGAGACTAATAGTATATCATAAAAGAGTATATAAAGAAATCCACTGAACTGTTGGCATGGCCAAAAGAACATCAAAATGTGAATGAGAAGAATAGACATGTATTTGAGTACCAACAGAGTAGCAAACAAGTAATCCTGAAAGATTGAAAGTCTGAATGCTGAACAAATTGAATCTACACTAAAATGGATTCAAAGAGATTCATAGGCAGGTATATAGATAATCTACTGCTACCTAATGATGTATTATAAACAATCACAAAAATCCAATGGTTCAGAACAAGTTCCCTCAGTTTCTCTAATCTGAATTTTGAAGTCCACTAAGTACATATCTAGTGTGCCATTATGCAGGGGCACTTTTGATAATATTATTTGCTCTCCAAAGGAAACAGTCATTGCCCTGACTGTTTTGTTTCTTTAACTGATTCTTCCTCTTTCTTGTTCTTCCTTGTCTCCAACTTACATGAAATTACAACAACATTGAAATTTGCAATCTCGACAACACAGGAACCAAATTGTTCCCATAAAGCATTGGCAAGACCCCACAAAATCAGTACTGAGGTCCTATTAATACCACACAATCTAACCATGTCTGCTTGGCTCCTCCTACTTCCACTGTGCTGCTTTATTCCTTCTGTCCTACCATCACAGTGGAGCACCAGGCTACCTGTTGTTTTGCTGAGCTGCTCACATTGAGTAAATGCATGGTCTTCCACCACCACTTTCCTCACTGCCATTGGATTACTATAGTGAGGGGCTGGACCTAGTCTGCTGGGATACTTTTGGAGCCAAGACCTTTGGTTCAGGACTCCAGTTAAGAGCTTAAACTGGTTTCGATCCCCACCCCATACCCTGAGTTCTAATCCAAGAAATTATTCTGCCTGTGTCCTTGGGTCAAAAAAGCACGGGGTCAAGAGAAGAAACAGAATAATCAAGGAGATATACAAGCCTTGTCAACCAGAGAAAGATGCACAGCTAAGCTCCCTACAGTGGGAGGAGAAAAGACCAACAAGGTCACAAAGGCAAATGGCAGGGAGGCCATTCAGTGCTAACATCCAAGTGAACCCACCCATAACAGATTCCAAGATATTAATATCAGACAACCAGAAAGAAGAAAAATAAATGGGCACTATATGACAAAGAAAATCTCAATCATGATTACCCAGAGATACCCAAAGTAATTTTCAGAATAATTCGTGAAAAATACAGAAAGATAATGTCTCCATAAGATAGGAAGATCATTGGTGGTGGGAAGAACTAGAGAAATGCTGACTTTTGTTGTTATAAGCCTAAATTTTGGCCTATCTATATTACTCTAGGGAGGCCCAATTAGAGCAGCAACTCTTACAGGATTCTCCAGTAAAATAGCTGACTTTTTAAGTGACTTCAAATTCAGAGCCTCACTGTTTCTCATCTGAAGAGGGGAAAAAATGGCTTATTCAAGAGATTCGTAGCTTCATCTACTGAGTTTCCAAGTGAGATGTATTCTAAATAAAATGGCATCTGTAGCTGACTGCTGGAGACACCATTTATTCTAGAATAATCTTTAGTCATTCATTTCAACGTAAATTACAGAAATGGAAATCCTATAGAAAGTACCTGTTGAGCACTACTCACTAAGTAGGCAGTACTTGGTATCTGGTGGAGAGTACAGTAAGATGGGTGCCTACTTTATTGATAGCTTAGCCTCCTCTCTAAAGGTGAAGAATAATTCAGGCTTTGTTCTTACTCCTTTTTGCCCATATATTCTATCTCTTCAAGTGTCTGGTTTGTTTCCTGATCACGTTTATTATGCATCAACTTGTGTCTATCATGTACAGGCTTCCTAGGAAAACAAGAGTAATCTTTACTACTGTAAGTTAGTCATAAAGATTCATTCTCCATCCCTCTTCTAAATGCATAAGTGAAATTACATTGATTTTGTTGTTTTGCTTTCTGACTTGTATCTTCATTGCACACTTTTATACAAACACTACTAAGTCATAATAGACTGCAACCAGTGAGCATAAGTCCTGTCTTCCTTGACCAGTCAGTATTAATGAAATTAAAATGGGAGAATAAACTATATTGAAATTAATATCTAACAACTCCATAATAGCTAATCTCTGTCTTCTGTCAGAATTATATTAAAGACTCTAGAGCACAAGAGTCCTCTTTGATTTTTTTTTGGGGGGGGGGTGTAGCTATCATCTTTTTTTTTATTGGTAGCTATCATCTTTATTTCTTTATTTGTTATTTTATTTACTTACATTTCAAATGTTTTCTCCCTTCCCAGTTTCCCCTCCACAAGCCCCCAATCCCCTCTTCCTTTCCCCTGTCTCTATGAGGGTACTCCCCCACCCACCTACCCACTCCGCCTCAGTGACCTAGCATTCCCCTGTCCTAGGCCATCAAGCTTCCACTAGACCAAGCATCCCAGTGATGCCAGATAAGACAATCCTCTGTTGCATATCCAGCTAGAGCCATGGGTACCCCCTGTGTACTCTTTGGTTTGTCGTTTTGTCTCTGGGAGCTTTGACTCTTTCAAGAAATAAAATATCTCATTTGTTTTGACTGAAGTGCATTGTAAGCAGCATTGAGAAGAGGAAATATTTTTGATATTTAACTGATACAAGGTATACAAATATTAAGTGTATAGCGCAATGTATGAGCACAGCCATATAAAACCACTCAAACCAAGATATAAAATATATTTTCAGGATCTGAAAGCCTAGCTTCCTGCTACCGTCATTAATATTCCTGAAATGTGACTTTAATTTTGACCCCTATTGTGGTCTCTTTATCTACTTTTGGGGCTCTGTGTTTTCCACCTCCATACTTATCAAGTCCAATCTTGCCTCTGCCGCCTTGAGTATATGGAATATGGTTATAACAATTGTTTTCATTTCTTTGTCTGCTGTCTCTATCATCTCTGTTCATCCTAATCAGTTTCAATTGACTGGCTTTTCTCCTCATGTGGGTTATATTTTTCAGCTTCCTCACATGCCTGGTGAATTCACCAGATATGGTGAATTTTATTTTGGTCAATATCGGATGTTTTTATCTATATTCTTGTCCCGAGACATGGTGAACTTACTTAAAAACAGATTACTTTGGGTCTTGCTTTTAAGAAGCTTCCTTTAGATCATCCCAGAACCAGTGGTCATCTCAATTTTTACGTTAGTATTCTACACAAAGCCCCCACAAATCATGTTTTCTACCTTGTGCCATGGAAAAATAAATTAGCGTGTGATGAGAAAAGATGCAATGACTATTTCCAATATTTTTGCTTGAATATAATCGCTGGTAACTTCCTGCCCTGAAGACTCAAAGGAATCCCTTTGGACTTCTTCCTATACCTGACTCCCATCCTTGTAGACTCCATCCACCTTGACTTTCAGATTCTCAGCTCCAGCTCCTCCCCTGGGGAGACCAAAGAGGCCTCACCTACATGGTCTTCCTGTACCCTGGTCTTAAAACATGCCAGCAGAACACAGAGCACTGCCGCTTTGATTGCTATCTCCCAAGGATGGTTGACCTTTGGTGTTTGCTCCCCATGTCTTAGAAACTACCATCACTTTGTATAAAATTTAGTTGTTATAGGCAGAAGAAATCTGATTCAGGTTACTCCATCTTGAACTGAAAGTTTTGCCTGTTATATTTTATCCATGATCAATGTTCTTTGTGTGTGTGTGTGTGTGTGTGTGTGTGTGTGTGTGTGACTTAACTGACTCAGCCTTATATCTGAACTATGCAGTTATATGTGTCCACAGTTTTTTTGCTTTGGTTTTGCCCATTATTTCTACCAATAATTATTGCAATGCCATTTACAGGAATGATATAGTGGTCCTACTTAGAAATTATAAATTGGAGTATTGGTTTGACAATCGCTATGTTCTCTTGAATATATCACTTGACCTCTCTAAAATTTGCTCAAAATTATTTTGATTTAAGTGTTTTATAAATTAAGGTCTCCAAAAATATAGCATGATTTTTATTTAGTAGAACCAATTTTTTACATAGTTTTATTTCTTACAACTAATAAAGAATTTGAAGTTTAGCCTGACTAATTTCAAACTCACAGAAGTTACTGATTGGATGTGTAGAAATTACTTTCTAAATACCCAGCATTAGAAAATTTATAAAAATAATAATCATATTTAGTAGCCAGATATTATCCTTTTATCGTGAAGATAACTAGCGTTGAAAACTTTATGAATGCCTGTTGAACTCAGAGGCACATTGAGTATGCACCAGCAGTTTGGCTTTTGTACTATGATTAGCCTCCTAAGAAACACTGAAAGTAGAGTTTGTGCATTTTGCCTATTGGATGTAACTTTTATTCCATTAATGAGGTAAGAAATTCCATTTATATAAAAGATGAGTGTGCTCTGATAATTTGGTCATAATGACATTGAGCTCAGTAAAGATAAATACACTGAAGGAACCTATTCTGCAAATATAAATTCAATTTCTTACACTGCTTTGGGTTTTCTTTTCTTCTTAAATTAAGTGGCTGAACATTAATTATTTCACTATCAGATAAGATAGCTTCATCAGTTTGAGCACAAAATACTCTCATCAAATCAAAGTGTTTGAGAAAATTTATCTTCAATCATTATGTTCCCCAAAAAAATATGTATTATGTCTGAGTGTTCCACCTCAGTCAAAGCTCCTCAGGATTTCCAAAAGCTCTGAGAGAAGTTTGCTGTTCATTCATCCACCACTGTCAGCCTTTCTTACTGGCAGCCAGATGTATAAGATGCTGCTTATTTCTGTCTTAGGCTAGAAGCAAGATAAAAGAAAATGCATTGGAAAGTGATGTAGAATACGTTTGAGACACATGGATCTGGACTCCTTCTGTCCCCTTAGGCAAGTATCATTGGGAAGAAACTCAATGTTTCTGAGTTGATTTTCCCATCTGTAGTAGCAGCAGCCTTATAAGCAACAAGTCAGATCCAATTCTTACACATAAAGCTCTTGGTACCAGGCCTAGAACGGAAGTCCCATATTAAGTACAGTTAATATCACTAGTGAATATACTACTTTTCTGTGATTTCTGCTTGTAGAACAGCAGTACAAGTGCTACAACTGTGTAAGAGAGCTTTCCGATTCCTTCTGTTTATCCCCAGGCCTACTATGAGCTGAGAGATTACTAACAACTATAATCTTCCCCTAAACAAAGCATTCTTACTTCTGAACTTTGTATAGTTTCACTGTACAGCTTCTTCTTTGTCATTCTTACTTTGTTTAATGTCATGAGTGTTTACACATTACAGTATTTGCGAGAAAGAAAGGTTAATACAACTGCTGAGGTTTAATCTGTATCTACAACCTACCACCTGTGGAACGCATGCATATTAGTCAATCTTCCCAACAATGTTTCCTATCTGTAAAATTAAGGCTAAAAATACATGAGATCGCTGTACAGACTAAAACATAGCAAGGAGTTAGCATAAAATAGTACTTAACCAAATATTGTCTTCCATTAAGAAATAAGACCCTGTATTATCAACCATAGACATGATTGTTTCTAGGTAGTCTTCTGTCTGTTGATAAGAGGTAATCTCTTCCCCTCTTCAAAAAATGGGAGAGACAAAAGTTCATTTGCTTAGAAAAAGTAGTTCAAGGAGTAAGGTGCCTCTTGTTATATCCAACTACTCAAAATATCCTGGATTGTTGCCCTTTTATGACAACAATCGTCTTTTAGTTACGATGCCTTATATCAGACTTACGTAAATGTGTATAGAAGTGTATATAAACATCTGCAAAGTGGCAAAATAATTGCAATCTGTCAGTTTTGTGGCTATTCCTACAAAATGTTAAGCTACATTCTAATCAAAAGTTCAATCAGGAGCAAACACGCCCATGCGTGGACTTCTTTTGTTAGATATTGTGAAAAAAGCCTCTGAGCATCTAGCTAACCTTGAGAGACTGTAGACTGGTTTGATGCTATTAACACTGAAATCAACTTTTAAAAGTTCCCCAGTAGTTGACTGTGGCCCTTCTGTTGAGCTCTCAGCTACAGAGACACCCTGGCTAAGTAGAAACCCATCGGATATTTTTAAGCTGTTTCTATAATATAGTCATGAGGAAGCCTTGTGGTGTCTTATTGTTTACTAGCTCTTTAATCATTTTGCTTATTTCCTAGATCTACTCTTTGCTTCCAAAATAATGGGGTGGGCATCTTTGATCTTATTTTATAAAGAAATTATGGGAGGAAATGTCAAGAAAAGTCAAGGAAGTGGCCAATTCCCAAACACCAATTCTGTGTGGTCCAATCACTGGGGAAGCAGGAGTGTGGATATATCTTCGTATACAGGTCAACGTTCTCCTTCCTTTTATTCCTTCCTTTCCTCTTATATAACTGGATAGCTATGGACTGAGAATGTGGTTCAGTCCTAAAGCATTTGCATACAAGGCTCCAGGTATAATCTCCAACATCCCCAAACAAATAAATAGGTATTAAGTAAAGGACAGTAAGCATAGTGTACAGTAGAAGGCTCTCTCATCTACCCTTGTCTTTATTATGACTCTTCCTGAGAGCTCTCAAGGATTCTGTATGCATAAACTCTAGCTGGTGTCTACTAGTCCTCTTTTCCCATTGAAGATCCCACTGTGCTTTAAGTTAGGCACCAGGATCTATATCTATGTGGATGGCCCTCTATTCTCTCTTATCTTTCTCATCTTTTATTTTTTATTATTATTACTTTTTTTTTGACAGTCCAGTCATTACCACCCTCCCAGTCCATCCTTCTCCAGTTCCTCATCCCATTTCTTCTCCCCCATCTCCAAGAGAATGTCCACACATATCCACACACTTCTACCCCATCCCCACCTTCTCACCAGAAATACCCAATCTCTGGGAACGCAAGTCTCTCAAGGGTTAGGCGCATTTTCTCCCACTAAGGCCAGAACAGGCAGTCCTCTCCTGTATATGTGTCAGAGGCTTTTGACCAGCTAGTGTATGCTGCCTAGTTGATGGCTCAGTGTCTGAGATATTTCAGGGTCCAGGTTAGTTGAGACTGCTGGTCTTCCTATGGGGTCGCCCTCCTCCTTAGCTTCTTCTAGCCTTTTCCTAATTCAACTACAGGGGCTCTTGACTTCAGTCTATTGGTTGGGTGTAAGTATCTGCTTCTGTCTCAGTCAACTGTTTGTTGAGCCTCTCAGGGGACAGACATGCTAGGCTCCTGGCTGTAAGTACATCATAACATCAGTAATAGTGCCAGGCCCTGGGACCTCCCCTTGAGCTGGATCCCAAGTTGGACCAGTCACTGGACCTCCTTTTCCTCAGCCTCTTCTCCATTTTTGTCCCTGCAGTTCTTTTAGACAGGAACAATTCTGAGTCAGAGTTTTTGACTGTGGGATGACAACCCTATCCCTCCACTTGATACCCTGTCTTTCTACTGGGGTTAGGCTCTACAAGTTCCCTCTCCCCACTCTTGGGCATTTCATCTAAGGTTTGCTCCCTTTGCGTCCTGAGATTCTTTCACCTCCTGGGTCTCTGATACTTTCTAGAAAGTCCTCCCACCCCCTTACTACCTCACATTGTCACACTCTGACATCAAATTTCAACTTTGTACATTGGCTCAGATTTCCATTCTTGCCCACTTGGCCAGACAGTTTCATACCACAGGTAACTGTGTGGCGCGTGCGCGCACGCGCACACACACACACACACACACACACTGAATGTGTATTTGATAGAAACAAGTCATTTGAATATTTAATTATTTAGGAAAGATGGTGCCAAAGAAATAAAGGAATACTTGACTCTTCAAAGTGAGTCATTAAGATTCTTATTTTCTATTAAGCTACTGGCAGAAGATAAACAATAGGAACTTCCTGGACATATAGGTTAAAAGGCATGTGCTTTCTGAGGCAAAGGAAGAAACAAAACAACAGTACACAGAGGATAAAAGGGATGAGACTAATTATTCAGTCAATCGTCTTGGTTTTGTGCTTTATAAATCAGAACATGCTTGCTTAGTTAAGAAACTATTTTGCCACCAGCTTGTTCTTAGCTACCAATGGAGTCTGTTCTCCATTCAATTCCCTGCAGTGGGTAGAGGAACATGCCAGACTCCTCAAAATGAAATGAGACTAGTAGATTCATCTCCCTACCAAATAATGATTTTAAAAAATCTCAAAGGCCTTAACCTTGATACCTTCTGATCTAGTATTCTGGCTAATTTTTTTTTTACTTGACATAAGCTAGCATCATATACAAACAGGAAACTAACCTCAGCTGAGAAAGTGTACTCTTACAATTTTAAGAAAGCCTGTGGGCATTTTCTTGCTAAATTAATAATGTGGGTGGATGCCCACTGGGGAAAATTCCATCCCCAGGCAGATGGTCCTGAGATATGTAAGAAAGCAAGCTATCCAAGCTAGGTGAAGAAAGCCAGTAAACATTCTGCTCTGACTTCCTTCAATGGTTGACTATGAAATGAAAGTATAAACTAAATAAACCCCTTCCTCCCCAAGTTACTTTTGGTCATGGTCTTTATCACAGCAACAGAAACAAAGTAGGGTACCCAGTAATCCAAGCCTAGGGAATGTGATCATATGGCAGAGTTGCTCTATGCACTGATGTTTATTTTTAATATATGTAAAACCAAAGTAAAATGGAAAATACTACTCTGCATTGGGGAAACATCTCTTTGCAACAGATGGAAACCTCAACCAATCAATACACAGAACTGTGAAGCCCAGTCGCAATAGATACATCTGTAAACCACAACCACACACCTAAGGCTCTGGGAACAGTCAGAAAACAGGGAGAAAGATAGTAGCAGCCAGAGGATTAGGGAGTTTGCTGTGAGATGTCTCCTAACAATCTCAATGTCAGAAGCTGCACCCTTTAAGTCTCACCAACATAACTACTGAAACATGAGCTGAGCAGGGCAACACCAATGTTTATGCCAAAGTGGACAGGGAAAAGTCCCTCAGGCCTCAACCCTACATACACACACACACACACACACACACACACACACACACACACACACAAAAACTGGGAAAAGCTGGGAGCAGAGGTCTTCAATGCCAGATGGTCAGCCCTGAAAACCTGCATACGACTAACATTACCCAAACTGAGCATGTCATCTTTAGGAATATGAGTGTATAAATATATGTGCATGCAGTAACAATGAAAAAGGAGAGCATGAATTTGAAGAAGAATGGGGAAATCTTTATGAGAGGTTGAAGAGAGGAAAAGGAAGGAAGAAATGCTGTAATTTTCTGAGATTATCATCTCAGAAATTTAAAAAGAAAAAGTCAGATTATTCTTCCAAAAAAATAACTGTACTAATAAACTTATAACAAAAAACCTTACTAATAAATGCATTTACATAATAAAAGACAGTAAATTTAAGTATATGGAGGAAGTTTTGCTTCAAATAGAAAACAAGGAATGTTTGGGACAAGTATGAAGTGAAGGCCTTCTCAAGGGCATGGATGGGGAGAGAGCATCCCCACTGTGATGGTTTCATTTAGTCAATGCTAATCAAGTGTCTGAACATCAAAAACAAAGAACACATGAGCCTAAAGGCAAAAAATGTCCGTGCCCCCAGGATATACTTATCCCCAAGCATAAGAAGATCTTTAAAGAATTATCTGGATACTAAAAAGATAATAAATGTAGTGTAAAATGTAAAAAGATAATAAATGTAGTGTAAGGAAAGCCATTGGTGACAGAGGTAACTAAGTTGAGTTTCTCTCAAAAGAAGACAGTATGTAATTTCACAGTGCAAAGAATGGAGTGAGCAAGATATCCACAGTAAGTGGATCTTGACCTTTGGGAAAGAATCAAACTGAGGGAGAACAGAGGTCACAAAGGGTCCTAACTCTGACCAGTAAGCCTCTTTCTCCTTTGTGGCCTACACTGTCCCCTCCTGAATGAGTTCTGTAACAAGAACAATAGGTTCTGACTACTTAAGCTGGAACTGATAAAACATATCAACTAGATACTAAATAGTATCACTTGTTTGAATTAAGAAAGGAAGAGGAGGAAGAGCAGGGAGGAGGAGGAGGAGGAGGAGGAGGGAAGAGGAGGAGGAAGAGAAGAAACTATGACATGAGAAAGGAAACTGCCAGATAAGAAGTTGGCTTGAATATCTTCTCCTAGCAAGGTGAGCAATAAAACGTATCCTTTACTTCATAGAAAGAAACCTGTGGATTGTCTCCAATTTCTCAAGAATAGGGCCTTTATATGCATAATGCTGAAATGTTATGCATGATACTGGGGTACAGGGAGAGGCATCAACAGTTTTTTCCAGCAAGATGAACCTACTAGTGCAAGAGTTGCATGACTCTTATTGGGTAGGAGGGTAAATGCTCTCTGATTGAACTTGAGTTCTGCTTCACACAAGGGAATTCATGTCTGATACCATACAACTGATCGAAAGTACATGACTGGGTAGGTTCATGGCCGATTTCAATGTAAATATGCTCATCAAGTTGTTTTGAAATACTTATGCCTATGCCCATAGATTACTGTTTCTCTTAATCTCGGTCAGAGAAGCCTCTCTTGGCAATGGACAGCAGTCACCACATAAAATTGAGACCACATAAGAGGTCCAAGTGCTGAGAATAAGCAACCATTAAGTGTTCAGCCATAAATGGAACATCTATTTCACATTCTCCTAAGCTTATGAAACATCAGCACCAGGAGTACAAAAAAATAAACAACAACAAATACAACCTCAGAACTGGAACATGGGAAGGAGTGCTGTGGAATGTTGTCTTCTGGACATATCCTGACCGTCACACACATTAACTCACAGCACCTGTGATTGATTGCATAAGACCTACACAAGATTGGATCTATCAGTATTCTGCCATGGATGAGGGAAGACCCATGAGCATCCAGCTCTCCTTGAGGAGCTGCTGGCAGCTGATGATTGGTGTTAGAAGTGTCAGAACACAGTCAAAAGAATGACCCATGGTGAGCAATTCCTTGAGGAACTGTGAGAGAGGCTCCAGGAAAATAGGCAGAGGGTCTTTTACCTCTGGTGCATTTTGTTCCCTGGATTGTCCCTGGATGTGGTTTCATGCTTCCTCTGACAAACATTTACATTCAATTTGTAAGACATGTTTATTCTTGTTGAATATCAGAACACAACTATAGAACTCAATCTGGTCAGTGTACCCTGAATCTAGATATGGCCTTCTGCCTTTGTGCTTTCCCAGATATAATCTATAGAATGTGCAAGGCAATTGTGTTTAAATTTGTCTGTCCTGAGAATGTTCAGGGAAAGGGCTGCTCTGAACTAATATTTACTATGAGCTTACTGACATTTATTTACATTTTTCTGATCATGTTTTTCTGAACATGACCCTTCTTGGATCAGTGTTACATTAACATATAAAAGTATAGTGAAACTAAAGTGAAGTTGTCTACAGCTGTAGTCCACTCCATTCTTTCAGGTTCTCAGATTCCTGGTCTCGCAGACACAGAGCTACATAGGTCGGCAAAAGTCCATAGGGAAGTTTTTTGTTTTTCAGTTGTGTAGCCACAAGTAAATTCAATACATGGGGTTAAAAATAAAAGCATCCCACCTATGTGAATACCCTCCACTCAGGATTATGCCAGCAACTATAACTAAATTCAGTGTCATGCACACACATACACACTGTCACAAAGATATGAAAGTAGAGGGGGAACTAGTTGAGGAGGGATTCTGTGAGATGGGGACTGGGAGAAAAATAGGATCCAAATCTGTGTATATGTGTATATGTGTATATGTGTATGGTATTGGGGAAAAGGTAAAGTAGGACTAAAGAATAAGACCTCTCCATGTGTTATATGCATTTACAAATTAAAAGTAAATATCGAAAAGGTATAGAAGGAACTAAGATAACTGATTTATACAGAAGAGACTATGGTAGTTATTGACTTATTTTCCAGAAGCTGTGTACCTACTCCAGATTTCTAGACAAGTAATGAGAAATTGCCTTTCTCTTTTAATCTGATCAGCCAGATCTGGAGATCATGCCCACCTCTTTGTCTGTGACATGGAACTAAAGATCTGTCAAATACCACCAGCCTTTTATAATCCCAGATAGGTTCTAAGAGTTAATTTTTTTCACTTAGAGAAAACAGAAAAAGTTTAATGCTCGCTTTCAGAATTCTAGAAACAAAGGGATCTGAGGGACTCCTGTTCTCTCATGAGGAAACTGTTCATTACAGTCTAAACCATGCCTTAAGGTTACTTTCATGTGAGGAAGTTAGCTGATTTGGACCTGAAAGCTTCCTCCCTCAGGACTATCTTTCATGGTACCAGAGGACAACATGTAAGATTCCAATAGAAGAAAGGAGTCAGTAGTCCTACCCAGCTATGGTGCCATTCATTAAGACATTGACCAGTGTGACACAATGATCTTAAGGGTACAATAGTGGCATTCATATATTGCTAATTAGCTGACAGCTCTCTAATTGAATTTACAGGTGCCTTATATTAGAAACCTAAGTCAATTACCCAGGTATAGTGAAGTCATAGATTTTGGAGGAGACTGCCTCTTTACTAAACCTGCATAATTCCTAGCTAAACTGAATCCTTATACCCATTGGTAAGTATAGGTCTCACCCCTCATCAAACAACTCTTTGAAACAAACTGAGACCATTATGTAAAACCACAACTGATCAAAATGCAAACAACACATGACTGTGTGGTACTCAACCCCAACAACTACAAAATAATTCCTACATCTAAAGCTCAAGGATGATAGTGGGAGAGGAGGTTGAAAGATTGTAGGAGATGGAAGAATAGAAAGTTCCCAGTGAGATTGTATCTCCTAGAAACGTCAAAGAAGCTTCATCCATTTAGGTTAAACAACGTAGTTGCTTAAGGAAGACCTTAACAATGATGACCAATATACATTTTAACATGGAAGGAGGAATCCTTATGATAATTTAGCCTCAGATGAAGAATTACATGCTGTTTAGAAAGATTTTTTTCCCCAGAAAAGAGTCCACAAATTGGTCATCTAGTACCAAATGGTCAGCCCTGAAATCACATACATACAAGTAAGATTATATGGACTGAACATATGTGTGAGTATGTGTGTATATGTAAAATATTTGTTATATATATATATATATATATATATATATATATATATATATATAAACAAAAGGGGTATGTAGGAAGGAAGGAAGGAAGAGAAAAAACAAACAATGTAATTATATTTTACATTCAAAAAAGGAAGGTCTCTTCCACAGGGAGTATTGAGAATGTTTAAACAAGAGGCAAAAAAGGAGTGTCAGTGAAAGAGAACCCAGGGAGGCTGATCCCAGGGTTAGGTCCCAGGGCTAGAGATGGGAATCAGACAAGTTCCAAAATCCAGATATATTACAACTCTAGAAAAAATTCTGAATCCTTCCCTCAGGAAAATAGGGGCAGAAGGCCTTAACTTTAGAAGCAAGTGTTCATAGACAGCTTCAAAACAGCAGGTTGGTGCCAACATAAGGAGCTCAAGATCTCTCCTTCTCCCAATCTGGACATATCACTGCATGAAAGAAATGGCCAGAACTGGCATATACCTAAGAAATCCCTTCAGGGAGCCCAAATAATAAAAAGCACTGAAGCAACATTCATTGATTTCATTCCATTCCAAGGGGTCCTGAAGGCAGGAAGAAAAGACTCTGCAAGGTGACTACAGCTCAGAGCCAAGAGAGAAAGGGGACATTCAGAGCTTCAGCAAGCTTATATTAGAACTGAGTTCTGTTGAAAAGATTATGGTAATGACCCTCTGATTTCCCAGGAGCAATGTACAGACCACATACTGATGGGTGAGTAATAGTAAATGCCATTAAATAGGCAAGCAGAGAAGTCTCATTAATAATTCAATACTGTAGACCGAGAGAAGCCCAGAGAGCTTCCAAAACCTTCAATTCCATAAGAGCGAACTATGAGAAAGGCCCACATCTGCCTCTGTCCTCCAAATTGTAGTCCAGTCCTGCAAGAACACACAAGATGAGTCATAGCTTCATTATGTAGGATAGTAGTTTGGAACGGTCAGGACACAAGCCGAGGAAGAGCAGTAGAGTACCTTCCAAGAAACTAGTTCCTGAAGGTTTTCAGCAAGTACCACTGCTACACATTTGAGCCAAAATAGATCTGCCTAAGCAAGGAAAGTACTTTGAAATGAAACTCTCCATCCTCTCATCCCAGTGCTGAAATACTCATACCAATATCTAACAGTCTCAGTGATCATGCCAAGATTGAAATATCTCCATTAAGCCCATCCTGTAGTTCTAAAAATGAAAAGGACAATCTTAATCTGGAGAGAAGCAAAACCTCAACAAGGACTTTGTGTAAGAACCATGGTTACCATCTCCATCCTCTAAAGAGAAAGGCCTGCCTATTTGGCAGGAAATAAAGATATCAGAAGTAAGAAGAAACCAACAGGTTCCCAAAATGAACAAGTAAGGAAGAAGCATTAGCAAGAAACTATAGTAAAGTCCCTGTAATATCTGGCTCACCCACCTATTGGAACCAGGCCATGTATGTACTTTGAAGTCCAGTAAATTCACATCTCAAGTCTGGGACGTCAGAGATATATAATGCCTTCTTTAATTATAAAAGATGCGCATAAGCCCAAGAGGGAATGTTTCAGAGATAAATCCAAGCTTCAAACTGCCTTTGGGTCTCTTTTCTTTGTCTATACCATGTGAAAACTATATAATAACACTAGTAAACAAGTGGATCTCTGTCTCTCTGTCTCTATCTCTGTCTCTGTCTCTGTCTCTCTCTCTCTCTCTCTCTCTGTGTGTGTGTGTGTGTGTGTGTGTGTGTGTGTATGTGTGTGTATTTCAACCCATATATACCCCATTATGCTTGTCATCACTGGTATGCAATAGGTTGTTGAATATAAAATACACTCCAAATTTGGCTATGATGATTATGCCTCCTAAAAACACACACACTCATAGAAACAATGTCCTAGTAAAGAGGACTCCCATTGACAACGGAATAATGGATAAATGCAATTTAAAGAGTTTTAAGGTAGGACAGAGTGCAGGTCCAGAATAAATAAAACTCTGGGGTACAAGAGTTTATTATGGGGCACAAGATACCCACCTAAGGAGCTGTACTCAAAAGGCTCTGAAGACCCAGAAAGCAGATATTTCCAGTTTTTCTTCCTGTGAGGCCCAGGTAGCTGTAACTAGCAGATGCATAGTCATGTTGATACAAGTTTCAGACAGTATCTAGGAAAGAAGCCTAAGTGTATTGTGAGGACAATTCAAATAGAAGTGCTTCTTGGAGGAACCAAGTAGCTATCATTTTTACCAGCTCTCATGTAGATATGGATTCAGCCATAGACCTCTCAGGGAATCAGACTCCAACTCTCCTCAAGAGCCATCTAAAGTTACTTTATTAGGAAGATTTTGGCTGGGTCCTTCAGATGCAGATTATTCACAGGCTAGGATTAGAGGAGGGATGACACATATATCCACCTTAGATCCAGCTCCTAGAATACTCTTCCACCCTGGAATTGTTAAGTTTGATATTCTTGTACTCTTTGATAAAACTATTTTTCATGACAATTTCCTCTCTGTCAAAACACTAGAGGAATAATACTTGATTGGTCATACAGGGGTGAAGAATAAGGTATAATGTCTTTGGGGGCTGTAATACCTAACTTCACTTAATTGGCAATATCCATTCTGAGACTCAGTTGTGACTTGCTTATTGATGTACTTATCAGCTCATGTGATGATCAGAGCCAACAGTCTCCAAGTACAGAAGAAGTTCAAAATCCTCATGATGTAAACCTTACAGCCTCAAGTTCACGATATCACTGCTAACCTACAGAAGGTACTGCTGTACTACAGTTTAGGACCAGCTGTCTACAGACCTACTGAAGACCTTGGGTTAGATCCCTGGTGCTACCTTAATGGAGAGTTTTAGTCTCCTGGGGAAGAGTTACTACAACAAGTGAATTAGTCACAGGACAAACTCAGATGGTTGCCTACTACACAGTTTCAATGTTCTGATAGTACATAATGGATACCCATGTCTGTCTGCAGTAAAAAAAATGAAACCTTGTTGTTTGAGAAGACAAAGCCAAATGAGAATACACTGGATCATCTTTTTCGTCCAGTGGAACGGGCAGGTATCCGGCGATATCAGAAATCTCTCTGATAATTGTTTCAGAACCTTTTAATAGCCAGTGACTATTGGGCCAAAAGTTTCTATCCTACTTAGCAAGACTTAATAGCTGACTCAATCCCTGATGCAGGTTTAACACTGTCTCTGTCTGATATGTCTTTAGCATGAAAGATTGCAAGAAGAGTTAGTGCCAGTGTTGTGGACCCATGTCCTCAAGAATGAAGAGATCAATGACTACAAATAAGTCTGAATCAACTTACATGTGATATATAGCATGAAAACAGAAAAATTCTCATGGAATTAAGGAGACTCCTGGATGACTGTACTTTTCCTTAATTAAAAGTATGTGGTAATAATTACTCTTTCTTCTTTCAAGTAGGATAACCTAATGTTTAGAGCCAAACATGTAGCTTTTCTCTGGAAAATAATGTGAAGGCCAATAAATCATTCTATGTTTTCAAGTTACCTTTGTTTTCTCTTGGTCAAAAAAAAATTTTTTTTTTAATTTTTTTTCATTCCTTTATAGGATCTTGTCTCTATGTGACACTTTAAGCCCTTTTTGGTACAAAACAATTTCTTTTGTAAAAGAAACCCTCATATCTACTGAAGAATTTGACCTGAACCTGAGAAAGAGGAAGAGTGATGATCACCAGCTATCCTTGTCTCAGTGGTGTGTGGACTTGCTCTGTAAAAGTTTGAAGTGATAACTGTAACTGTACTATCTCCTTGATGTATTCTTCACTTTATATGAGTCTCTCCACCTTCCAAGAGAACTGTCTCCAAGATAAGTTTCCCATGAAAAGGGTCAGACATGTGAAGGACCCATAAGAATGCTCAGAAGCTGAGGGACATTTGGGAGTTAGGTAAGAATAAGAACAAGAGACTGGAAATTAAAGAGGACAGAAGGTACAAAAAATGTGGAGACATTGTATGATCAGTACTGGTGAGAAATTCATGAAAACATGACAGTTATGAAGGGATCCCCTTGTTAAAGGCTTTACCATCTGGGAGTTTATCCTGTCAGCAATAGAGAATCCACAAAAGGTTCTAAGCAAAGAAGTAATGGATCATATTTGCATTTTACAAAAATAGTTTTGACAGAGCATAAAAGATTGATCACTTAGGGTGGGAAATAAAAACAAGGTAAAATTTAATAAAGGACTAAGATAAGGTAATGCCAGTGAGATGCAGAGTAAATTGCAGATGCTTGTAGCACATAATTGATAAAACTTGGTAGACACATCGATAAGGTAGGCATTAATCTCGCTCTAGGATTAGACTCGATTCATTCAGGCTTAAATAACTTAACACTTGTTGATTTCACTCAAAATAGGAATTGGCTCAGATTGAATAGAGGATGAGCAGAGCCAGATATTGAATGCACATTGTTATTCAGATGATATGCCCTAAATACTTTCCATAAAGAAAGGTAGCATTTGGGCATGTCGGTTGTGATCACATTATAACTTAGTATGTATGTGTCAAAATTTGGGGCATAAGGAGAATCTTTAATGAGAGAAAAAGGAGGTTAGAAAAACATATGCATAGGAACTGACAGTGACTACGTTCTCTGTTTTTTTTATCTCTACTTCCTGACCTTTCCATTATGAGAAATATATACATGCTTAAACATAAAACAAAATAAAACATTTCTATCTTAAGAAATATATCAGAAGACACTGAGATCAAGGTATGTAAAACTGGTCATGATTTTGCCCAGGAAGATTCAGGAGTGTGCAGGGTGAGATGAGAGCTATGGCTAGGTCCTTGAGCATCAATAAATGATTGAACAGGAGCAAGCTGTGTCACAGTATCCCTTGTTGTAAACTTTATTATTCAGTATCTAATATTTAATTCCTAATATTCTGCCTATGTTTTTGATTGTGGAACAATTTGTTATTTGCTCTCCTTCTGGCACACTTATCTCCCAGCCAAGCTAGATGCTTATAAATGTGATCACATTTGCCTCTTAGCCTCTGTCATCCAGGTTCCTATGGAATATGCTATCTGTGACATTTTTTCTAAGACTATAACTAGAAAGAGTTTATAGAGCTCTTAAGACAAGAAGACTCCAAAATCCTTAGAAGTTTCATTCTCCCAGGATGTGGGAGGAACATAAATCATAAGAGAATAATTTGGTCCTGGTGACAGTGGCTACCTGAAAACAAAAGTAGCAATTCTGAGGGACACAGGCAGAGTCTGACCGGGGCATCTACTTAACCTGTTAAATATAAGCCTCTCATTGGTAAACATAAACAGAGAAGTCATCAATGTTTATATACTCTTAGACCTACTGATCCCATGTACAATGCATTATACTGGATGACAGAAAAAGTTTCAAATATATAAACTAAATAAATATACCATTCATTTATAAATGAGGCAAGAAGAGGAATAAAAATGCTTTTAAAATATTTATTTTGTTATAATTTGGTGCAACACAGATCAAAAGAAAACATGTAAAAAACACAGGAACTGAAGAAAGATGGCAGGTGGAGAAAGGGTTCCTGTACACATCTGGGTGAGTCTGAGCTCCTGATAAGACTAAGCAAAAGACAAGGGGTGCAGAACATGACAAGGGGTGCAGAACATGACTTAAAAGGTCTAAGAAACAATGAAGAGAAGAAATTAGAGATCTTCCCTGCATCAGGAAAGTAGTCATGTATACACTCAGCAGTGGCCCATAAAATCAGAGTTCTCCATAAAGGAACTTGCCTATAACACAGGGAGTAAATTTTTTTCTTTTAAAGCCACACAATCCTTAGGTCCCTCCAGTGAGGACAGGGAATAGCATAAAATCCTTGGTAAGTATCAAAATGGAATAGAGTTCAAATGTTTCTTTTTATTATTATTATCCTTATTGAGATGACAAATCTTGCATCTCATCTCAAAGAGTAAAAATCATCCCAACTGGAAGTCTGAAAGTCAGAAAGTCAAGAATATGCCAACTCCAGGGACAAGTGGACTTTCGTCTGACACTTTCCCAAAAGCCAGTCATGCTGCTGCCTACAGAGCTCTGCCAAAAGAAAAGCCTCAGAAAAAAACATGGTGTAGGGTAAGCTGCACCACTGGCCAAAAGAGAGGTTGCTGTCTGCTGGACCAGAAGGTGGAACCAAGCCTTCCAAGAAAAAGGTGAATTGTGGATATCTTGTCATCCCCAGTGAAACGCATAGAGCCATATAGGCACCTGCTATGGTCCTTCAGACAGACTTCAAGTGTGCCTAAACATATATAAAGCTCACAAAGCACCCAGTCCTTGCTCCTTGAAGATTTCTTTTGCAACACTGAACATGACAGAAGCCTGTGCCTAATATTCCTTCAGCACATGACTGTAGAATAACTGAAATTAACATGTGGCTCCAGCTGCTGCAGACTCAGTTGCTTCCCAGGGCTGCTAAAAAAAAACAAACAAAGCAATAAGCAATGCCCAAAGCTCAGCCCTTCATTTAGCAAACAATAAGCATAAACTAGGTCTTCAGTGATAGAAAGCCCTGAACAGGAGTAGAGAGTCCAACAAAATCTTTCTCTTTAACAAAGAGTATGCTCTGTGGAAAAGACTCCTGGGAGTGTCCCCACGTAAAATGCAGAAAATCCAAGAGGGAACAGAAAGAATAAGCTGTGATTGGCAATGAAGAAACAAATGATCTAGAAGCAGCTAGGGTATGTTCCTCAAGGCCAGTGAAAACTGTATAAACTAAAACAAATGTATTTAAAGTTGAGGATTGGGTAAGATAAGAGTAGGGGGAGATACTACTAAGGTCAGGATAAAGCACATTAGAGGGCATGTGCTGAGTTCATCTTTGGTACTACTGAAGTTATACAATACTGATAGCAGCCCTGCCGAAGGCGCTACTCCAGGTTTTTGGGATCATAAGATCCCACCCCTGAAGGCTTAAGACGGGGTATGGAAGAGAATATGCTACCTCTAAACTTCTAAGGAATGGGAGTGACATCACCAGAAGTAAATTCTGTACACAGAAATCACCTACATTTTTCATAGTCAAGACTCAAAATGCATGAAAGATGTTCAAAGATTTAACTATTCCTTTGCTCCAAAACCTGGAGAGTGGAAGAAAGTATCTTGACCCTCTATGGAATTCAAAATATACATAGAATTCAAATCTACAATAGAAATTTGTTTTTCTAACTGTGGCTGCTGCAAAGGTACTGTCCCTACAAGTTCTTTATAGTTATGTTCCAAGGGAGAAAGACATCGCTATATGTCATAGGTTGGTTGAATCTGGATGATGAAGATTGATGTGTGCTAGACACTTTACATGCAAATTCCCACAGGTTTTCCCCCTGGGTAAATTTCCATCAAAACCTTCCAAAAAACAGTGTAACCTACAAAGAAAAGAAAGACATTGACCTAACTCAGGGAGCCAGAGAAGACTGGTGTGGTGGGTCACCCTGGATAGTGACCTTCAGCTCCTCATGGACTCTAAACTTCAGACATACCTGGTGAATGGAAGTTTTGCCTGCTCTGTAGCATCAAGGAAAGACCAGATAGATCAGAAAGAAGGACAAGATCAAGACCTCAACACAACCAAGAATGTCATGTTGTAATAAAGCAGTTCTGTGCAGTAACTACTTTGTGAGCCTCCTCAGGGTAGTTCATAAGATTGTGATTCTATGGGGTAACAGAATTGACTTTCCACCCTTTCCCACACCAGATACCAAAGAACCAGAAGCTCCCCCACAACAAATAGACCAACGACAATGAGATTAAAACAATTACAAATCCAAGGTACAATACACCTATTGTTAAAAAAAGAAAAAAAAAAAAAAAGGTGAAGGGATATGCAGTTCAGATCATTAAACCAAAGACAAGCACATCCTTACTGCAAGTCCATGGGTTATCCCTTGTACCAAGAGCTAAGAAGGTTTTTCTTGTTGAGACCAAGAAAACAGGGTTTAGACATCAGCAAGGAACACTCTACAATGGTCTTTAGAATGTTGGGTTTTGCATCTTAGGAAGACATAGCAGTTAGAAGATTTGGTGTAATTTCATCTATGTTTGCATCAGTTTTAAGTAGGAAGGGTCTGTCTCCCTTAAGATTTAATCTTTGTCATGGATCCTAGATATCTAGAGTTTCTTTAGGCATCTAGACAATGTGTTTAAGTCAGCTCAGTATGGAAGCATTTCATAAATGGGTTAAAATATCTTTTTATAGAAGTATTTTTCTTTTTCTTTTTGACAATATTTAAAGAAATAGGGTCAAGTTACTGACAGAAAGAAAATAATCAACTTTTAGGGGTGGGCAGAACCCCCTTAGAGAATGAAAAAGTTTCTTTAGAAATTTGTCTTTACTAGCTCTATGAAAATACTCTTTAAAAATGTGTCAAATAAAAGCATAAAGCCAACTCCTCCCCTTACTGATTGGCAACCTCATATCTCCAATTTGGAAACCCTATGTTTGACCATATAAAAGTGAGTCTATGGAAAACAAAGCTGTTGGAGATCAAGATGAGAAATATAGTGACCATAAGAGACGTCTTTGTTTATATGACAAGACAACCCTACCTTATGCTAGAGGAAAGAGGCAAGGAATGTTGACAAGACAATCCTATAAGGTGAAGGGAAACCTGTGTTGAGATCTCCAAGTCATAACCCAACATAGTACCTTGTAAACAGAAAGCATTTGCTACATTTGAACTGCCATATTTAAAAACTCAAATTGATCTTTCCTTTCCTTAGCAACTCAGAAGAGAGATGGTAAATTTTGGTATCAGTTCCCTAAGGAGACAGAATATAGGGACAGTTCTAGGCCATAAAAACAACTGGTTTTTCCTGACTGCAATGTTGCTTCTCAGGTATGTCCTCTGCATATCCTTCCTGGTTATATTACAAGGAGGGAAGACATACTGATGTATCATAGGTCAAGATGGCTAATGGGACTAGAACATATCAAGCCACATCTCCAGGAGACTATGACATTTTGAATCTCCCTGAAAAGAGGATGTTTCCACCTCAAACTTCCCTAAAAGTAGTTGGGCTTTACAAGTAAGAGAAAAGCATAGGAGAGCAAATATTTTAAAAATAATAATAATACTGGCCTTCCCTAGGGGGGCAAAGAGACCTAGACTGGCTATTCATCCCAGAACCCCACATCTCTGCATGCTTGCCTACTCCTAGTGGCCTCCCATGCTGCAGATAAGTTTTGGATCCTTTCAGTACTTGGGTCAGGGAAGGTTTTATCTGCTCTGTAACCCGTGGTCTAACAAGTGTAGACCAGCTAGATCAGAAAAAAGGGAGATAAGTATGACCAGAATGATATGATACTAGTGCCATAGAAGGGGCCCTCTCCTGTGTGAGCCTCCTCATGGCAGTTCATAAGGTGGAGGCAAAAGACTGGAAACCTGGCTTTCTAGTTTCTACAAACTTCAAGCCACCAAAGAGCAAGAACTTTCCCTTAACAAATGGTCAGACCAACCACAGTGAGACAAACAATTCCATACCTAGCCCGCAGCACTTCTGAATGTAAAGATCGGGTGGAGTTCTGCTCATGGAGCCTGTCATCCTTAACTAAGTCCCAGGCAGCAGCTCTCTCTCACTGGGGCAGACAGAAGAAGATGCCAGTGTTGAAAGCAAAAGAAGAGGATTATAGGGGCAAGATGCTGTGGAAGTGATTTCCTCATTTGTGTTAGACACCCAGTAATCTATTCATTGGTGAAGGCCATTCTTTCTGGTTCTGGTTCCAAGGGACTCTCCCTACCACCTTCTTCTTTAAACTTCGATGTTTTGTGTGAAACATACATATCAATTGGAGGAAGAGTCATTTCCGAAATGAGTCTAGATCATTCCTCTAACCTCCAAGAGACGAGATAGTATGTGCTTATCGGCAGAAGAAAAACATGGCCAACAAATGGGAAGAAGTCCTGAAGTTGAATATCTGAGGTACTGTTCTCTGTTCTCAGACATAAGAAGAAGCTCTAAGAAATCAAGTCTTAAGTATAACCTTTATTTCTACATAAAAATATTATCTAACTCATACAATGTAGTCCTCTGACTGATAAAGAATGCTACATAAATCTAAGCATAGATGACACAATCAATGTTGAAATTATTCCAATTCTTAAATTGTAAGCAGAGGTCTTAGTAGCTAGTAGGGCTTCATCACATCTATCTGCTTCTCTTCTTGCAACACTGATGCTGAATCTTTATATTGGAAGGAAAATAATCCTCTGGCAATATTACAGCCAACTTAAAGGAGGAAAATATTTAAAGCAACAGTTCCCAGATGGCAGAGAGTTGCTGGGCAATCAACTTTACACATTTTCTTTAGAGGGTGTTAAGGAATGTGGGCTGGGCTGTCTGTAGGATTGCACTATTTCAACACAAGCTAGAGAGATTTAACTCCTTCCCAGTTGTCTGCTTCCTGAAGCTTACTTAGTGTTGGGGGTCATTTTCAGCTATAAAATGAACTCTAGGAACTGTCAACTTAGAAAAAGTGGTCCAGTATGTGGACACAACAAGGAACAGGGTGTGACTACCTTGGAAGTAATGACGTAAATAACAGTCATCAGGCACAGTGAAGATATGTCCTTCATTCAAGTTCTAAGGGAACCATAGGAAAAAGCAGGAGGTACACATCCCTAGCCACCAAGAAGAGAGCATAAAGAGCAGGAGAAAGAAAAGGAGCTAAGCAAAGAGATTAGGAGAAAAGAGGAAAGATGGAGACCTTATCAATGTGAGGCGCAAACAAGAGCAATCAACAAAGCTAACCTCAACACTTCTAGGGGAGAGGATGCAGTGAAATATAGAACACCCAAGGGAAACATCACAGGGCTTCAGTGAGAAGGATGGGAAATGAACATTCACATAGTATGTGGCTCCTCACCCAGGCCAGGGTCAGTCCCTTCTGCTCAAACCTGCACACCCCATAGTCATCCCAGACAACCACCATGTCTGCATGCCTGTCTATTCCTAGTGGCCTTCCATATTGCAGACATATTTTTAATCTTCTCAGTTACCTGCTCAGAGAAGGTGTTGCCTGCTCTGGAACCTGCTCTATCACAGAGTAAAGGATTTAGCAACTAGATTCAACTCAGGGGGTGGTTTTCTGTGGAGCATTTATCCAGGCAGAGTTTCCAAAACCACAAATATGCCACAGGACTCTGAAAATATTCTCTACAACTGCAATTTATTGGGGAAAATATATTACAATTAGCTGAAATATAAAATGCCCAGATTTTTCCAGAGTGCAGGCTTCTTTTTTATAATCGGGAGGATGGGTGCAATGAAAAGGAGAGGAAAACCTGGGGAAACCTACTCCCCAGCATCTGCATGGGCTCCTAACAAGCCAGTCTAGGTCAGTGCCTCCTGCCCTTTTCAATCCTTCTGTGGAAAGCCCTCAACTAGCATGGACCAGTAGAATCAACAGGCCCATCAAGATTTTGATGGGCCCAAAGATTCTTGATAGCAATGAGATTCTGGAATGCTCTTTGTATAATTCTTTTTATCCTTCCCTCTAGGATAAGACAATAAATAGTAGTAAATGGGCAGTTGTGATTCTTCCCAAGTTCCATAAGTGACAAGGCTGAAGAAGTGAACTGCCCCGTGGCAGCAAAGCAGAACAGAGGAAAGATAACAGCCCTGCTGAGACAGACGCTGGCCCCTGGGATGTTCCGCTCCCAGATGGTTGTCTAGGCGCAGGTTATCATCCTGGGAGGTCCATGTTCATACTGACAGCCTCCTGCCAATAAGAATTCCTGTGGGCATAGAAACCAAATAGCTAAATATCTACTAGTTTATAAGGATCCATTGAGTGCATATTATCACTTCCGGTGGTTCATAATGGCTGCTCGCAACCCATTCCTTCTTGAGGGGATTGAAGACTTTAAAGATGGGGTAGGGAGTGAATGGAATAAGTTAATCCTTCCACAGGTTAATGGCAACCAGCTTAATACTGTCCTCAGAGGATTAGCCACAGGAGAAAGGGTCATTTGAGATCATGACATGCAGGAATCCATTGCTGCTTTGAGTATGATTGCAGCTGGCCTGGACCCACGTCTGGGAACCTTCATGACAGACAAACAGGTGATGGGCACTATTAAATAGCATCAGTGAGGATTGCATTGACCCCAACGGGGTCAGGGGTATAGCGGAAGTAAATGTGACTGGGCTAGGAGCACTATGACCTTCAATTTTCCTGGAACAGCCAGTTTATGGGGTTGTTATATCTTTAATACAGCTAACTCACTGGGAGAACTAGATGCAATATATCGAGACCCACCCTGCTCCTGGGTGAGGACCCGCCAATCCACCTGGAGAGGTACAACTTCAGCCCACAGATGAGGAGCTTCACCCTTGGGCACTAGGTGTGTACATCACTTCTGATATTACCACTGGGCAGCTTGGTGGCATTTTTGGACCCGTGGCTCAAAATGATGCTGTGCTTGCCTTACTGTTAATGCTGCTCTCAAGAACTCAAAGTGCTTCCGCGGCTTGCAACTTTATAACAAATCTCATGGTCCTTGCTGTTGCCATAATAACCAGCCAAGGTTATTATGCCAACATATTATACCAAGGTGTGGAAAATCCTGGTCACAGAAACTCGTGAGACTATAGTAGGTACATTAATCATTACACGTGATCAAATTCTTCGTTGCTGGATTATCTGACAGTGCACTGGTAACAGACTCAAAGACCCAGGGCTGACTTTGAGCAAATGTTTTCATGGATTGGTGAGGCCGTTACTCCCACATCCCTTCGGCTTGGACTGTTATGTCAACAGACAGAATACTGGTCGTTAACAGGCATTGTCACAACATTTTGAGCCATTCCAAGGTTTAGGGATTTTTTTTTTTGGACTGCACTTTTTGGTTTAGTTCATGCCCAAACAGGTCTTGACGAGTATGCAAGTGTGCTAGCATTCGGACAATACAATGCCAGAGGACAAGCTCCCAGTGGACACTGGGCAGGGAGGTAGTTTGCATTCCAAGAGCAGCCTCTGAGGGGGTTTAAGATAGCAGAGTTTGTCAATCTCTTGTAAGCTGCAATTCAGTTAAAGATCAAGGTAGGGGGAAACTTATCCATGCAACAGCATCAGGGGTTGGACAGTCACACTGTCTAGCTAAAGCCAGTCATAGATCCATGGTTCCAAGAATATATGATGCAAAGAACTATCCCTGCACAGTTCCATCTGCCACTGAAATTGACCAGTTTGGGACGTCATTTATGACCTCCTGTTGTAGCACAAGTTTTGTGCTACAGGGTTTTACCTTGATGCACTGTCCATCATTTAGAAAGCAACCACTCTCTCCTGATTTTTTTTTTTTTTAAAAAAAAAAAAAAAAAAAGAATCCCTATGGGAAGAACAGTGCTGCTTTATCCCTTTGGTAGGTGAGACCCTGAGAATAGATCTCAAGAAATCCAGCTCTAGTAAGGACTGTTTCTTCTGGGTATATTGACTGGGTTATAAACTTTACCTTAACTGTAAAAGCTACTTTCCCAGATGTACCAGCTGTGCTGGAGATTGGCTGGGTCTCAGTGGGAGGTTTGACTCCATGGGGTTGGTCTACAAAACAGAAATTCCAGACAGCTTTCCCTCTCCATGTGGTATCAACACCAGAAGTCTTGGGTTGTAGAACTTAAAGAGGAGAGAAAGTAGAATAAATCTGACTTGGACCCACATGGTCTACTCTTGCCAAATAAGACAACCAAGAGAGAACAACTAAAAACCAATCTCTTGGCATGACATACAGACACAAGATGAGAGCAATGGCAGTCCAGAGACTCAGTGTTGAATACAAGGTCTGAGTGAGAGTTTTGACAGATGCTCGGAATTGGTTTATAAAACTGAGCCATCACCACCTTTCATTCTTTGCCATCAAGACTACAAAAGTGTCCTTTTTTTTGATTAATTGATTATTTTATTTATTTACATTTCAAATGTTAGAAGGGGTTTGTTGTACTTGTCCCAGGACAGATCACAAATGGACACATCTTAACAGATATCATGAGCAAGAGTTGGCACCACCCTGCCAGTTCCTGTTACTGAGTGACCCCCAGTCCCTCTACCATCCTTTGGTTTCACCACTGCTAGGACAAATGTACAGCAACCACCTAGTATGTACAATAACATTGAGGTTTAGTCCAGAATCCTGTCCAGCCCTAAACAAGAGGAGTCAGTCTCTTTTGACAGCCATGCTCATGATTTAGCTTCCCTTGAGTGCTGTCCACGAGACCCCCCCCCATGCTTCCCTTTAACCTTAAAAAAACAAAAACCTGTGAGGGTGAAAAGAGATGTGATTCTACAACAGAAAGATATAACAAGGGAGCAAATTTGTCAGGGCTGGAAGTATTCTACAGGAGAAAGGAGGGTAAGCCAATGCTATAAACTCCAAGAGACCTTTCTTTGCCTTAGGCTGCTGGATTTGCTAAGATCCAAAGTGCTAACATCTCTGTGGAACATGGACCATGTCTTATTGATCAGTGAAGTTCAAGTGTTTTAACCTGCTCATGGTTCCAAATTAATAAGGCTACTGCACCTAAGAGTGACTAGCCATCCCATGTCTGAGCCTAACCTGTACACAGCAGCAGTTTTCAGTGAAAGGGTTCCAGAGATGTGTATGATTCTTGAAGCGTCGATAGGAAACTACCAACCCAAAGGCTGGCCCATGGGGTAAATAAAGAAGAACAGACCCATTATAATAGTACACTGATACTGAAAAGAGTCAGAGCAGGAGAGAGAGGTGAGAAGGCTGTTGTTATACATGGGGTCATTCTTTGTTTATGAAAAAGAAAAAAAAGACTCTTACCCTCAAAAATCCCTTTTCCCCTAGACTCCCAATTGAATGACATTACTTGAAGTAGGATAAGGCTTATTATTCTAAGATAACAAGTTTCTAGGGCAGCTGGACTTCTGTTAAAACATACTAACATTAGAGTGGGCAACATGGCTCTCTTTTCAGAGAACAGGTTATGAAGGGGAAGAGTCATATTATAGGAAATGACCCACCTAAAAAGAGAATAGAGAAAATAGAAATAAAGGGATTTTTGTGCTTGGGGGGGGAGGGAGAAATCTTTCAAAGTTTGTATTCCACAAAAAATAGATAGAATCTGTCAAAATTCTGCATTCAAGATTTGGGGATGTGCATTATCCATTATCGAGCCTACAGTGTGGTGGAATTCAATGCTTTCTTGCTCCTATCTAACTGTAACTTAGTGCCCCCTCTACCTTTCCCCATCATCTCTCTTTCCTTATATTTTCCCCAGCCTTTGATAAGCACCACTCTACTTCTCTGGAACTATGTCTACATTCCATATACGAGTGTAATCATGTGACACTTGTTTAGCTGTGCCTGACTTATTTCACATCACATGATCATCCCCAGTACCAAGTGTGTTGTCACAAATGACACAACTTCATTCCTTCTAATGGCTGAATAATATTGCATATGTATAGACCTCATTTTCATCCACTGATGGATAATTGAGTTGCTTCCATCTCTTGGCTATTTCAAATAGTGCTGACATGAACACAGGAGTTGAGATATCTCTGACATGCTAATTTCTTTTTCCCAGGTAACATATCCAATTATGGGAACTGCTAGTTCATATGACCATTCTGGAAACTGCTAGTTTATATGACCATTCTATTTTTAATTTTTTGAGGACCTTTGATAGTCCTTTCCATAAAGGCTTTACTAATTTTCATTCCTCCTGGTAGTGTGTATGGGTTTCTGTCTCTCCACATTTTTGTCAGCACTTGCTATCTTCATTCAGCATTTTTGAGACTAGCCATTCTTATGGAAAATGGTTAGATACCTCTTTGACTTGTCCTCCTAACTGCTGTTGAGCTTTGTTTTGGTTTTTCATATGTCTGTTATCCATTTGATGTGTCTTCTTTTGAGAAATATCTATCTATACATACTGTTTTGAGATATGTTTCTTCTCAGGTTCACCTACATAAAAAGCAGAAAGCACTCAGTTTTTTTCTAAGTTTTTTATGTATAGAATGAATATATATGAAAAAAGATATATCAAACCCTCTTTGGGATAAATTAGTGTTTTAGTTACCAAAAAAAATTATATGCATCCCTGTTCTGACAACTTTACACAGTTCTAACACTTAACCCATTCCCATCTAACTTCCTTTGACTTTGGCCTCATAGTCTTCTGCTGTGTCCTTTAGAACGTCTGTGACTACTCTCGAAAACATGTTTATCTCACTGCAGTAGCAAACTTATTTTCCTCCTTTCCTTATTCTTGTTAATCAAATCTGCCACACTGAGGCCACGTGAGGCCCCTCTGCAGATCCTTTTGGACTGTTCCAAGTGGAAGTTAAATGTTTCCGTCACTGTCCTCTTGTTTTTCCCCTAAATACTGTACTGACACCACCAAGCTCAGGACTTGCTTTCAGCCCTCCCAGACTTTCCTTGGTTCAGAGAAGAGTATACACTATAAAGAGAGGATGGGAGGAGGTGATATGTCAGTCTCTCCACCTGATTTTGTCATGTTCTTACTCTGTTGGGATGGTGAGCTGGCTCTGAACCCACACCATTGTACTTCCTTATAACATATGAAAGAGATGACCTTCCCTTGGATATAGTGAGACAGATGATTCTCACTCCACTTTTTGTAGCAGATGTACCAAATGTCCGCAGTAGCTTTTTTTTTTTTTTTTTTATTTTCAGCATGGCTAAATTACGGTGATGTTTCTGTGATATTACTCCAAGAGGACACGTGAACCAAATGAGATAAAACAGGTAAATAAAATCACTAGGGGTATTTCTTCTGGTCCTGCAGGCCACACATTCTCAGACTTGTCCTTAAATCTGTGACTATAACTCTTTATCCAATAAGGTCTTGATGATGCTGGTGATGTGGAGAGTTTGAGATATATTTAATTAGCATTACTTCTTGGACTACCAGTTACCAAAATTGTGCTGAAAGAATCTAAAATCCAGTTGTTTTGCCTTTATCTGTTTACCATGTAAGGTTTGATCCCCCAAACAACCAACATAAAATTATTCAATGGCATTCAGATGGAAGTCTTTAAATATCTAAGCCAGAATGTCAACCAAAGGACATTGCTGGTTCATCTTCTGTGAGATTACCTTTAACCATGGAAAGTCATCAAAGCCATGTGTTAATCTGACACCCAGTCTGTGAGCAAAAGACAACCTTAAACTGTGCAGATGAAGCTGCTTTGTGTTCAGTAATTAGATTACTGCTTCCATTCCCACAGATAACACATGGAGCCATTTGTCTAATCTGGCCCAAGCTAAGAAAAGTTTAACTATGATTTTTTAAAATATACGTAATTAGGGAAATTGGTCTGAAGTTTTCTTTTATTGTTGGGTCTTTGTGGGGCTTTGGTATCAGTGTAACTGTGGCCTCATAGAATGAATTGGGTAGTGTTCCTTCTGTTTCTATTTTATGAAATAACTTGAAGAGTATTGGTATTAGGTCTTCTTTGAAGGTCTGATAGAATTCTGCACTGAACCCATCTGGTCCTGGGCTTTTTTTGGTTGGGGGACTTTTAATGACTGCTTCTATTTCTTTGGGAGTTATGGGACTGTTTAGATGGTTTATCTGATCCTGATTTAACTTTGGTATTTGGTATCTGTCTAGAAACTTGTCCATTTCCTCCAGATTTTCCAATTTTGTTGCATATAGGCTTTTGTAGTAGGATCTGATGATTTTTTTAATTTCCTCAGAGTCTGTTGTTATATCTCCATTTTCATTTCTAATTTTGTTAATTTGGATACTGTCTCTGTGCCCTCTGGTTAGTCTGGCTAAGGGTTTATCTATCTCGTTGATTTTCTCAAAGAACCAGCTCTTGGTTTTGTTGATTCTTTGTATAGTTCTTTTAGTTTCCACTTGGTTGATTTCAGCCCTTAATTTGATTATTTCCTGCCTTCTACTCCTCTTGGGTGTATTAGCTTCTGGAGACTGATCCACCAACTAAAGAATACACATGGAGGGACCCATAGTGCTGGCCACAAAGATTGCAGAGGAGGGTCTTGTTACCCGTCAGGGGGAGGAGAGGCCCTTGGGCCTGAGGGTGTTATATCTCCCAGTATAGGAGAATGTCAAGGAGGGAAGACGAGAGTAGGTGGGAGGTGGGATGGGGAAGTGGGTTGGAGAATATCCCCATAGAGGCAGGGGGAGGGCGGAGGGAATGGGGAGGTTCCAAAGGGGAGATCTGGAAAGGGGGAAACATTTGAAATGTAAATAAAATATGAAAATTAAAAAAAGGAAAAAAATAAATACATAAAATAAAAAAATATATACGTAATTAGTAAGTGCTCTCAAAGTTCTGCACTAGAGAAGCACTCATTCACAAAGCAAGAGTGAAAGGGGGTCTTCTGCTTGTGGCCAACTACCCTGTAAAGTGGTACAATTAGCAGGACTACTGCTAAGTTAGTGTTAATACTTCAATCATTAACCTTCCTAAGCCGAACACCCTGATTGTGTCCAACACAGACACACTGATGGCTTGCACCTTGACATCACACTGAAAACACACAGAGGAAGACTTTCTTGAGCCTAAAACAAAGCTCTCTCATATGAGCTTTCTAGTCTTAAAGCCGGAGGTCATGGGGGAGTGGGGAGGAAGGACAGGTGAGACATGAACTTGACAACTGTGCTTCTATCATGCCATGGATGATAAAGCCAAAGATTTGGACACTGTCATCATTTCTCCTGTTGATACAGAAAGGAGACAAAAAGTTCCAACTCAAGATTTTCAAAATAGCAAAGAACACTGACAGAGAAGGAATGTATTCATACCACCCTCCCACAGCAATGTGTCAGACCCTCCTGTGGGCACACACACAAAAAAGTATGCCCCTGCTAGGTATGATGTAAGTATATCATGTAAATATTGCCAGTAGTTATAAACTTTCTCCTATATTTATACAAGCTATTTCCCTTTTCCTTAGATATGAAGTGAGTGTATAAAATGGAAATAAAGCAATTAAATGTTATCCTCCATTTATGAAAATAAATTTATTGGAAAAATATTCACAGGAGAAACGAAATCCAGAAAGGTCATGGCAAAGTAAAGTTCATATCACTATTATTTAAAAAAAAATCATGTGAGGAAGACATCTGAACACTATGTCAAATTATTCAATTCCTGCATTTCTCTCCCTCTATCAATTATGTTTAAAATAATCATCTCCCAACGCAAAGTATCAATCAGAAATTTCTCTGTGCTAATTTTTGTGTAGATATGAAGCATGTAACAGCCAAATGGAATCACCCAGTTGGAGGCTTCATCAGATGCCTAACCACATTATCTTTTTAAATTCCTGGTTTTGCTTCTGCTAAGTTTCACCCAGTCATGACAGCCTTCATTCTTAGTCATCTTATAAAAGCAGTAAATACGCATCTGGGAGACCAAGAATGAAGGCCAGAAAATAGATAACTTGGTAAACATTGGCTATTGAAACATGGCAGGTGCCTGTTTCTAAACCACCAAAAGCCAAAAAGACTAATCTTATTCCTGACCACCTGTCAGGTGGTGGCAATCCAAAGATCACCAAAAGAGAGGCGCTTCTCTCTGTGCTACACACACACAATGTGGGCACAATAGAACCTGTGGAGTCATCAAAGATGCACACAGCCATGTAACATTCCAAACGTCCTTCAGAAACTTCCTCCCTGACTTAAGAATTGGTCTCTTAAAATATACATTTCTTCATGGCCCAGAGCCAAGGGTAAAACCAACTTGAAAAATTAAAAGTATGAAGAGGCTCCCAAAACAGAACACAGCAGAGACTGGATGGGAACAGAGGGCAGGGTAAATATGTTTCCTCAGAAATGGAACTTCAGCAGCAGCACTATGACCCTGACAGGAAGGTCAGAATGTGGAGACCAAACTAGTCATGGGATGAAAATGCACTAAGAATTCTCCAGTAGCGGGAAATGGGCAAATATAGCCCAGCAGGGAAAAAGAGAAGGGGTCCAGTGATCAGCTGCAAGTGAGGAGAGCCAGGCCAAGGGACATCATGGGAGACTAGCCAGCCTAGGAAAGCATTTGGCAATAGAGTCGCCTAGCAGCAAGAGGTAGACATCCAGCTCTTAAGATTGAGGCTCAGCGTCAGGACTCCTTGAGAAGATCCTGGCAGATCTTGTGCTAATAGGAAACATGAAGGCTACAGAGGGCACAGGAGCAAGACCCCAGTCCATTATTAGAACATGGGCACAAACAAAGATAATGGAAGCAACACAACAAGCCGCTTGCTATTCGCAGTAATTGGTTTGAGGGTGAGCATGAGCCACGGACACCAATAGCGTGCACTTTTAGGCTCACCCCGAATGCCTGAAGTGAATTACTGAAGTGAAGGGATTACTTGACTAATAACTGCATAATTAACAGCATTATATACTGAAAAACATGCAAAGGACATAATGACCACTAGAATAATCAGCAATTCACCCTCAACCACTCTCTTAATCATTAAGTAGACCAAATATTCCTCCAAAGCCAGCTGTGGGCTGGATACCTCACTGAATCCGAATGAGCCACAAAGGGATCCCATTCCTAGCATGTCTCCGATTCCAATGCCCCATCAGCTTCTATACAGCTCCCACTTCTGAGGGTGGGATGTGCAGGCCTGATGGTGCTTTAGGAAGAAGGAAGGGGCTCTCCATGTCAAACTCTAACTTCAGCTCCTTCCCTCCAATAACACCTTTGAGAGGGCAAGAGAGTGACAACTGACCCCAAAGCTCAGGCAGCCCTCACACAACCACAGCCAGCCATGTTGAGCAACCTGACCTGTCAGGAAGCATGTCTCAATGGATCTCCTGAGTAGAATCTGAGTATAGGTTGCCCAAGAAGTCAGTTACCTATACACTGTTTTTTGCTTAAGGACACAGTAGGCATCAAGGACAAACTAGGACTAGGTCCAAAGTACAAGACAAGCCACATGGTGATCATGTGGAAGGATCTTTAAGGAGGATGGCTGAGAGGCAAGAAGAGTTGAAAAGGATCAGCTTCTTCAAATAGAAGGTTATGCCCTAAGGAGGGTTGGGCCAAGTTCAAGGCAGTTGGCTGTTTGCCTCATGTGGAGCCTCCTTAAGCTTTTCAACCCACCCCAGTTAAGGTCTCCTTAGAAAAAGCCTACAACAGGCAGCCTCTAATGTCAGTACACTGATGAGGAGCCTCATCTGAGTTTATTACCTACTGTAGAAGGAAAAGAACTAGCCATCCTTAGACACAGACTGAGGCTTCAAGTTGAAAAGCAGATACCATGTGTATTCTGCTCTCAGCCTGTGTTGACACTTCAGAAGAGGGCAGGGTTAAACTCCTCGAGTAAATTGTATAGCTGCTAGCTGGGATTCCAGGGCAGTGATTCTATAAAATAATGAAGAGCCAAGGCCTCGTGGAGAATAAGATGTATACGATAATCCTGCTGACAGTGAACAACACCCACATAAGCAGAAAGCCAAACCGCTACTATGGTCAACTGATACTTCTGCTTCCCCTTTCCATACATGTAGGCTAAACAGAGTTTAAAAGCCAACATCTATAGAACAGGGTAGCCTTTATTCCTAATTCATATGCTTAAATACAAGCTGCAGAGCTTTGTTCAAATGAATTTCATTTACTGACGCATCATTTTCTGTTCTCTCCAATTAGTTTAAATTTGCTGAATACTTTCAAATGATCCTATTCATTGTGTGACATCAATTGACCATGTCAAAGCCAAGGACCTTTTAGGGTTATGGGTTTCAAATATTTGTTCTGCCATTTGCTATCAATCAGGTCCTACTCCACAACATGTCTTTAGTCATAAAGTATTATTCAGGAAACACATTCCCTTTCTAATATGCCCCAGTTTCTCCCAATTCATTTTGTGTTTGTAGCTTGGCCTAAACCAGAGGCCAAAGTATACTTTGAGTTAGTTATTATAAAACCCAAAATGCTGATCTGTCTCTTCATCCTCCAGTTCACTATAGGAACTTTCTCACAGTCCCCAACTCTTTCCAAACCCCAAGTGAAGAGAAGTGCACAGGAGAGATTTTGCGACCCTCTCTTTGCCCTCCCCACAGTACCTCCATGGTGGCAAGGTGCTCTTTCTCTGTAATCCTTAGTATCCAATTCCATACCAACCCAAGCGTTATTTCCAGAGTAATACTGAAACCATTGCTACAAAGGACGATTGTTTCCAGTGACAAAGACTACATGAAATCTTTATACAGTCAGACCCATCTCTTCATTATTGAAAATACTAACTGCCCATTTCTGTCTCAATGCCTTTGCTTTTTGCTCCCATGATATGGAATGCCCTCTGCCTGGTCTCCTGCTGACCAAATCCTATTTTTGTAACTAAGGCCTAGCTTAAGTTCTGTTTTTCCCTCAAAAAAAAAAAAGTCTCTTGGTCTTCATTCAATTGGTGTTCCCCTTGTAACATTCCCGAAGATCCTCAAATAGGTCACTTGCTGCAAGTGACATACAGTGGCACAGACTCTCAGAAGAGTGCTAAAAGACACTTTGAGACCATTTAATTGAGAGGCTGTCAACCCTAACTATGGAGAGGTAGTATGGTACAGAAGACAAGTCCATGTAATTGACGGGATAACAGACCTAAGTCTGGGTCTCAGCCCTGATACTATTTATAACGTTCAGATGGTGGCCACTTTCTTAAACACTGGAGCTGCAAGGTTTGATGAAGCCTTAGACTTGGAGAAACTCACTATCTACAGGTTTCCTTTGCATGCCTTCAGGGTCTTTGAAGGAATTGGAAATAGAAGTTGGTAGCAGGGACTGGAGGCAGAAGCTACCAGAATTGTGGACAAGAGCTAAAGCCTGGGGAAAGGGGATTTGAAAGACATTCCAAAGAGAAAAAAATCAGGCCTTGCTTCAGTGCATATCTAAGAGAATAAATGGCATGGTCAAAGTATCTTGGATTTCTTGCAAAGGAAGAGACAGGTGCAGGACAAATAAAAATGGAGTAACTAAGAAAAAAAAACTGTCTTGTGGTCCCAAAGATCTGCCTCTACAGAGACTGCAGGTGTGTGTCGCAAAGGCAATTGATGCCTGTCCCAAAGCCCCAACAGCTTCTTTCACAGTCCCACTGAGGTTTTTTTCCTCTGTCTCTCTCTTTTTCCTACGCTAGCCAATTTGACTTTACCAACAGAAAGTGTATTGTCGATCTGAACAGTCAAGCAGGCTTGCTTCATCTAGGAGTGTGTGTGGCCTAATTAAATGAAAAAAAATCATTGCATCATAGTTATTAGCCCTCCTTGACTTTGAAAGTTAAAACGAGTTTTGACTAAAATAGCTCATCTTCCTCTTAATCATTCCTCCAAGATCACAAATATCAAGCTGTCCTCTGAAGCTGCCTGAGTCAGTTTCAAATGGGGGTGGGGAGAAGATATTTCCACATTCTGAGCCAGTAACTGCCGTTCAGGACCAGTCAGTGTCTGCCTTCTTTAGAATCTCTAATCCCAACTAGTCACTGAGCATGCTCACTGTAGGTCAAGAAGGGGATTCTTTTATCTCTAATTTATAATTTATATAAACTCAAAAAAATTAATACTTGCCTTTCATTTGCTCTAACAGTTCTAGAAATGTATAAGAGAGTAATTTGAAAACATGCATTAAAATGTGGTAGCAAACTTATCAATTGAAATAGCCCTTCAGATTGAAAAATTCAGGGACAGTCTTAAAGCAAAACAAGGGAGTATTGAAATAAATGACCATGTGTCCATAAAATAGAATAGTGTACATTTAAAAAGTTGCACAGACCTTTTAGTGATATGGAGAAATATTTGAGATATATTTTAATACGTAAATTATTAGAACTATATCTAATTTTGTCTTTAATTTTGTGACATCCATATGCTTAATTGTATTTGCACAGATATATGTACTGTAGACATGTGTACACACATTCTATATATACTCTCAGAAAAAAATTTACCTGAGAGGAAATAATTAACTCAGGGCAATAAATTACAGAAAAGTCTTATTTTCTTCTCTCTGATTTTCCCAATTATCCTTTGAAATCTCTAAGTAACCATAAAAATGTATTAAAATAAAGGGAAATCACCCATGAAATCAGCCATGATTGTAGGAATAAGTATGTCAAGGAATGTTTGTTCTTTTGGAATTTAGCAAGATTGGTGGGGTATTGTTTTAATCCAGAAATGATCCATCCTTCCATCCATTGCCATCCTTCCATCCATTGCAACAATGTGCCTAACAGCTCACTGATACCTACTCTCTGCCTTACCTAACTTCTTACACACACACACACACACACACACACACACACACACACACACACACACACCATCCACATCTAGAAATGTCCCTGGGGAAATACAATATGTATTAATAACCTTTATGTTTCCGTGAAGTGTTTTTTTGGGCTTATGGTTGCAGAAGAATAAGAATTCCAATGTTGGCAGCTTTAGCACTAGTCCCCAGACTTTAGCTCTTGACCAAAGTTTTAATAGCTTCAGCCTCTGGTCCCCACATGCAATTTCCCCTATTTCCAATTGCTTTCAAGGGCCTGAAGCCATGCAGAGAATGAGCAGGAAATTAGCAGGCATGGATGGCTGCTAGTAGCAAGATAAGAGCTCACATATTGACCTGAATGCACAAAGGGGAGGGGGGAGGGAAGCAAGGAGAGAAAGAGAGAGAGAGAGAGAGAGAGAGAGAGAGAGAGAGAGAGAGAGAGA
>JADRCH010000140.1:5054678-5072066 GCA_019843965.1 Rhynchomys soricoides
GAGAGAGAGAGAGAGAGAGAGAGAGAGAGAGAGAGAGAGAGAGAGAGCAAGCCACTGAACAACTGGGAATAGCATGAGTCTTTAAGCCTTCGAAGACCACCCCCAGTGACATCTTCTCCAACAAGACCACACCTCCTCAGTCTCCCAACCAAACATTTTGCTGTATTTAATTGACTGGTGTTTTTCTTTAATTAATTCTTTGAATATATATCAAACAGTACAGAAATTATATCTCTGCATTTTATGACCCATTCCTCTCCTGTTTTCTTTCACTTGGCTCTTCATGTTTTCTTCCACCAAAAATCCTGTCATTAATTCTAATAGCTTTGCAAGCCTGGGTGGACATGATGAGATGTTTAAGATGTCCCAATGTAAGGCTCCAAGTTTTGAATTAATCTGGGGAAAGTTTGAGAAATCACCATTTAGTTATTCTGTAGTTCCCACTTAACTCTTCTAGGCAGAATAATCTCTGTTGTTTATAAAGTGTATTCACTTATAAGTAAGAAGAGGAATTCACTTTCCTACATCCTGGTAGATTGGGCTACTACCTAGCTCAATTCAAAATTCATTATGGCTAAGCTCAGTTACAACATAAAAAAAAAAATTGGAAGAATGCCCCATTTGATATATAGTATGGTCACACCAGCCAAGTTACAAATCACAATTCACCAGGTACTTCTAAACATGTAGCAAGATTTTTTATAAAGATAACTTGACAGTACTTAATTTTGTCAGTCTAATATATGGTCCAGCCTATGTCTTTAAACGTGTAAATGTGCTAAATAACTTGTACTTCTTAAAAGGTGACCATTATACTTAAACACATGTCAGTAGAATAAAGAAACAGTCTTTTTGAAAACAGAGCTCCATATTTTAGACACCACCATTTGGAGATGGTTGAAGATTTGAGACAGCTTAGAGATTTGCCTCAGCACAACCAATCTGTACTTATTCTCATACAACTTTAAGTTGCTTTTTCTAAACTGGGGTACTAAGAGCCTGATACAAACTTTAAAATGTTTAGCCTATAATTTTCATTAATTACTGTCTTCCAATATAAAGTGCTGCTGGGAAATTAAAGCATAAAAACAATGCAAGGGATTTTTGCCATGTATTTTTGAGAAGAAGAACTGGAACAATAAGGGATACACTAAGGAAAAGCTCCCTGTTCTTAATATATTAAAGGCATTACTTTCAATGTGCTGCGCTTGCCCTCCAGGGGCAGCCCTTTCTCTGAACACAGAACAAGCCAAGCCCACTCTCCAAGAGTATTCCCTAGCTTTCTCCACATATCTAGGAACTGCTTTGTCACATCTATTCTTTTAAAATGGTTAACTTCCTTAGAGATTTTCAAAGAAAATGATGTCATGTTGATACAATAAAGTTTTGGATTTCTAAAAATGAAGCAAGGATAAATGTGCCAGCGTTGGAGAGAGGGTGGCTTGGAGTCTGGGTTTTCAAAGGCTCTCATCTGAAAGCTGTGAAGTCTAATGATAATTGATTTCTACCTAGTATAATCTATCTTTTCCCTTGTGTTTCAATTGCATTGTTAAACATAAGTATCGTGTAGATGAAATAAAACTGAGTTATGTGAATAAGAGACATTATTCAATTAGCAGCACTCGAGGGGTTACAAGTACATCCTTTCTGAAAACTATTCATGTCCTTCCTCAAATTCTTCTAGCATGCCTTTCTATGCCCATGTCATCTTTGCATATAGACATTTGCAAACTTATATCTTCTACATGTCTCTTTGTAGTTTTTCTACTAACCAGATGATATAATGCCTTATGGCTGATGATATTTTTTTTCTCCCCCTGAGCGAAATAACCATGTTATCTATTACTTCAAATGTTTACACCACTTTCGTTGCCTGTGTATTTCCTCTGAACTTCCAAGTGTTCTATGTTTTGTTCAATACAATTTTTTTCTTAGCTTTGAGTACTTTACCAATTCTGCAGAGCCCACCCAAGAAGATGCTTGCCTGGTTTTGATTTCATTAGTTGGTATTGTTGTCCTTTACTCAGTATTCCTGGAGGCACTTTGTGAAAATAAACACAGAATCCAAACAAACTCTAGAAGCAGCACAAAGAGTTTTTACTTCAAAACTGGATTCAGAGCATAGCTTTATAGAATACACAGATTGAATACACCTTCTGAACCTCAAATAGGCATCTGCAAAATGAGAGTCCCCATAAATACTTCCTAGCACTGCTGACAGGTTTCAATGTGAATTTACCAATGGAAACATTGGCAAACTTACATATAACTCCTGAGTGTTCTTTTTACACACACATATCCTCAATCCTCTTTTTGCTTTTATTAAATGTTTAATCAAATATTATCATTTCTTCTGACTACAGAGCTCAATATGAAAAATAACTCATCTTTTGTATAACTCTTCAGGGGTACTCACACACAAGTACCTGCATGCACGCATGCGCGCGCGCGCACACACACACACACACACACACACACACACACAACTTCATCTCATTTAGACAAACCTTATAGCTCATATATGTATCCTAACTGTACTGAAGACTCAATCTCTTACTCTACTTCTGCTTGGAAAGCTATAAGAAATCGAAGAAGACACAATCACACTTTCTCGGTTCTGAATGTTGTCTTCTTTCTCCTCTTTCAAAGGAAACTATTCCAAACTAAGACTGAGCACTTTCAGTAAGCAGGATGGTCATCATATACTGATATCAGTTTGTCATATCTTTGCACAAAAGTGATATCTGATACACAATTGAGTTATAAAAAGCAAAGAATAAGAAATTGTAATAAAGTGAAGGCAGATTCTAATGAAGCTTGGGACCTAAATTGAGCTGTCCAAATCTATTGTTTATATTTAGGCTTAATTTCACCAGGACTGCATGCTCAGCTTAACATAAATCCAGGAGGGTAGAAAAGGCTACTTTCACATGAAGAAATATGAACTGAAATTCAGAGATACTGGAAGAAAAAGCATAACTCTAATCTGTCTACAAGAGCAAACTTATTTCACGAATGGTCTTTGTGATTCATAGCTACTACCCTGTGACAGGCTCAGGTGTAATATACAAAACAAAAGAATTTTCTTTATGGTAGAAGATGATGAGAAAGTGGGGGTTTTTTGTTTTGTTTTGTTTGGGGGGCAGGCTGAAGAATGATGACAGAGATGGGATGTTACTGGGCTTGCAAGCCTTCCTCCTGAAAGCTCTTAGCGCTCTGAGACTGGAGGCATAATCTCAGATTCAAAGTGTCCCCCAAAGACAGCAAGAGAGATGGGTTCTACGCTCTACTTTAGATCATTGGGTTCTCTGTTCACAGGGTACAAATGTGGTCCGGCAAGATAAGGCATTTGGAAAGGATACTGGGCATTGGATTCACAACACCTGCCCTCTACTCTCTCCATCCATCTTTTCTTACTGCTCTAATGCTTTTTAAAGATGGGAGAAAACTGGATCCATTTCTAATCTGTATCAGTCCACTGAACTACATAGTTTTAGGCTCTGATCCAATTGTTTTACAGTATGTATGTTTCTTCTCACTGCCAATAGTCAGAAGAATTCCAGAAGAACAGGGTGGGAGCTTGTTTTCTCCTGTAGCTGCCATTTCACTGGAATGTTCTACTGGAGCATCCTTCATTAGTGTGAGTTGTAGCCTGCTTATGATTTGGAATACCAGTTTGAATTTTGCCTAGAGAGTTACACAAAGCCTCTCTTCTCTACCACACCTCTTGAGTCTTGACCTGTCATCACAGATTTATTGAATTCTTTAGGAAGCAGAATGCCTTTATTCTTTACAGCCTATCCATTCAGAGAAATTCATACCACTACAAAAAAATGTTGCTGCTGTTTTCAATAACACCAAAGAAATCTGTTTGTAGGGGATAGGGGATAGGGGATAGACAGCCCTAATCCTTTCTCTCCTAAAACTAGCAGTTTTCAGTGTCACTGAAGTATAGGCTTGATTTTAGGTGTCCAGCAAGAAAACAAATGATAGAAATAATTTCCAGAAGAATCAATTTTCATAATGTTACACTTTATACCTATTGGCAGATTTCTTTAAAGAGACTTTCCTAGTCTTGCATCCATACAGAAGGTGGTATCTACACCTTCTGTCTATAAAGTTGTTCTGTTGGTCAAATTAGTCAGTAGGCTACTAATCAAAGAATAACTAACAATAGAATTCAATCCTAGAACTAACAAAGGTGAGCTGATGCTACTGAGCTACAAATTCAATTATTACAAATGCACGGTTTTGCCGGGCAGTGGTGGCGCACACCTTTAATCCCAGCATTCGGGAGGCAGAAGCAGGCGGATTTCTGAGTTCGAGGCCAGCCTGGTCTACAGAGTGAGTTCCATGACAGCCAGGGATACACAGAGAAACCCTTTCTTGAAAAAAAAAATGCACGGTTTCTGATCAGAAACGATCAATTTATTTAATAGTATCATGGATTCTGACATTACATATGCTGTTTATTCATAAGAGAAGATAAATGTTTTCAGTGTAATAAATTTGTTTCTTTGTGAAATATTGAAATTTTTTTCTCTCTGCTTATGAGCTTACCTAAGTCAGCTTGCATAAAACATTGGTTAGTTGAAAGAGCATTGAATTGTTGCTCATTTTCCCTATGATAAATTTGCTAACTATTCTTTTCTTACTCCGTAAGTCAAGATGCATTGTAGTCTGACATAAGCTAGAAAGACTATTAGCGGTCTTAGATATTGAAATGAAGCTACTAAAAACTCAAAAGGCAGACTTGATTCTTACAAACAATTTAGTGTATTAATTTTCCCACCAAGTTCCCATCAGATTCAACACACTGTGCAGATGGGAAAGACTAACTATTGAAACAATTAACTATTGTGAGTCATTTCCTCAATCTGCTTCTGTTTTAGCCAATATGTCAAGTGGTGACAGACGCTGAATTTCACAAGCTCTACTGTCTTCTTGGAAACAGCATAATACAATTGACGTAACTCAGCTTGATTAATCTGCCAAACTCATAATGGTGCCTCCTTCTTTTTACTTTTCAATGCCAAATCCAAAGATATTATGCAGAACCTATTCAGCATGAAGAGCACAAAGTCCATTTTAGACTGAATACTCCCACTTGATCACCTGCTGGCTCCTGCTCTCCCAATCCCTTTGAATTGAGGCTAAAATGAACAATGTAAAAATTGCATTTGTTCAGTCTCCCTTATCTCAGGAAAAGATCACCAACAGGCCTGACTTTTCCTAAACTTTTTTATTCTCTGAGTTTTGGTCTGAAAGTTACTGTTTCAGATGACTTTTGCATGACTAAATGCCACTTGTCCTGATCCATCATAAATATATGTAAACTTGGGTTTGTGGTTTTCCTATTGATGGGCATCACTTCACATGTCTATAGAAAAAGTAATGTTTGCTGATTTGGTCGATTCAATATTATAGACTTGTTCCAGTCAGGGAAAAAAAAAAAGATTCTTGGTTTCTTCTTAAGCATAAGCTTCAATTCAAAAGTGATAGAACACTCTGTTGAAAGCAATTTGGATATTCCAAGGTCCAGATTAAGGCATTCTCTCTCAGTCCTGAGCAGAATTATGGAATCCAGGAAGTTGATCCAGCCAGATCCAGGCAGATAGGGCATAGATCCATCCCAGATATTTAAAAGCAGCAACTGACTAAAGGAATATCTTCAAATATGATGAGACCTGGACCAGCATGAAGCATACAACAATGTATCTGCACTAGAATTTTATAGCTTCCAAGCCCAAATGGGTTCTTCAGGCTCCTAACCAATCATTTCAGCAACTAAGTAACTAAGTAACTCAGTAACAAAGTGAAGAGAGGTTAGCTCTGGATCTTTGGAAAATTCTACCAGGACACCCCTCCCCTCCTGGAAGAAACAGGTTAGAGAGTATATAGGCTGGAAAGGAGGGGCTGATTAAGCCCATACTACCTCATTCCCTAAAGACCAATCAGTTTAAAAGTCACTGTTCTGCCAATCACATTGTGCCTAATGGCTTCTTCTATAAAAGGTCCCTGAACAGGCTGCATGGAGTCGTTCTCTCACACTTTGGTGTGCAGGGTGACCCCAGAATGCTAAAACAATAAATTCCTCTTGCATTTTGCATCAATCTCCTACTCCATGGTGTTCAATGGGGGGAAGGGGGTTGTAACGTCTTAGTTACTTAACAATTGCTGAGATAAAGTGCCCTGAGAAAAGCAACTGAACCAAGGATATGTCTTGACTCAGAGTTTGAGGTATAGTCCATCATGGCAGGAAAGTCAAGGCAACAGAGGCTCGAGGAAGCTAATCACGTTACATACACAGTCAGGAAGCACAGGGAAATGAATGCTACTGCTCATCTAGCTTGTTCTTTGTGAGGGTCAGGACATGTCTTAGTCAGGGTTTCTATTCCTGCACAAACATCATGACCAAGAAGCAAGTTGGGGAGGAAAGGGTTTATTTGGCTTATACTTCCAATTGCTGTTTATCACGAAAGTAAGTCAGGACTGGAACTCAAGCAGGTCAAGGAGCAGGAGCTGATGCAGAGGCCATGGAGGAATGCTGCTTACTGGCTTGCTTGCTTCTCCTGGCATGCTCAGACTGCTTTCTTATAGAGCCCAAGACTACCAGCCCACAGATAGTACCACCCACAAGGTGCCCTCCCCCCTTGATGACTAATTGAGAAAATGCCTTACAGCTGAATCTCATGGAGGCATTTTTTCAACTGAAACTCCTTTCTCTGTGATAACTCCAGCTTGTGTCAAGTTGACACAAAACCAGCCAGTACAGGACCCAAGCTCAGGAAACAGCCACTGGTCTTTCCACCTCACTTAACCTAATCTAGATAATCCCTCAAAGGATTGCTTGAAGGTTTGTCTCCTAGGTAATTCTAGATCCTATTAATGTGCCAAACAATGTTTGCCATCATAACTAGCCATCATCACTTCAATAGCACCTTCCCTCTGACAATCTTCAGGGGGTCTTTTCCAACTCTCATCTTGATCATCTCCCTAGCCACCCTTTCTATTCATTCTGATTACCTTGTTTTGCCATTACTTCCAAAGTTAAAGTAACTAGAAATAAAATCCCCATGGATTTCTACCATCAAATCTGTCTACTTACCAACCCACACCCATACTCAAATAGCCCAGATTTCCACATATGAACCAAGTCTCCAGACCCTTCTCTAAAAAATATAGAACATTTTTCATCTGAGAAAAGATCTTTTATGATTATTATTAAAATGATTAATTCTTTTGATGCTTTTCATTGATATCCAATTGAATAAGATATTGTTTAGTCAATAGCAATTAAAATTTGGAGGACTAAATCTGGGATTGATGGCATATGCACTTTTAATCCCAGCAGTCAAAAGGCTAAGGAAGAAAGACAAGGAGTCTTTGGTCAGTCCCATGGATCCTAGGAAGTAGTGGCCAATCAGATTAATATAACAAGACTGTGTCTTTTAAAAAAATATAGAAAAGGAATCTTGAAATAAAAGATAAATGTATGCATATAGAGATATATAGTATATATGTATATATTATTTGAAAGACTAAAGGATCCTTAGATATCAGCTAAGCTAGTTGATTCTCAAATTTGATTAAACATCAGAACCCCAAAACTACCAATACCAAGGCAGAGATTCCAAATTAATTTTGAGTTTATGACCTAGGCATCAGTATTTTATGCATTTCACTTGATTGGAATATGCATCCAAATTTTGGAAACCTGAATCTAGGCTGGTATGGTGGTTTGAATATGCTTGGCCTAGGGAGGGGCACTATTAGGAGGTGCAGCCTTGTTCAAAAAAGTGTGTCACAGTGGGGATGAGCTTTAAGATCCTCAGTGGGGATGGGCTTTAAGATCCTCGTCCTAGCTGCCTGAAAGCCAGTCTTCTCCTATTTGCCTGAGGAACAAAATGTTGAACTCTCAGCTCCTTCTGTGCCATACCTGCCTGAGTACTGCCATGCTCCTGCCTTGATGATAATGGACTGAACCTCTGAACCTGTAACTCAGCAGCATCTAATTGTTGTCCTTTTAAGTGTTGCCTTGGTCATGGTGTCTGTTCCCAGTAATAAAATGCTGACTAAGACAGTTTTAGTTACTGCTACTGTTGTTGTTGTTTTTACAAGTGATACAACAAAAGTCCAGAGAGGAAAAGCAGCCTGCTGAGGCCCAGACAAATCTTTAGTGCAGTAAGAAAAACAAAAAACCCAACATAGCTTCTTTCCAGGACAGTGCTCTTGATAACATCAGGCAACATGTCTTATCTCACACAAATGCAATCACTGGCAAAGAACTGAAGATGTCACCATAAACTGTGAACTTGGTAATTGATCATCTCCACTGAGAATTTTGGTCTTTTAGTCTCCAGTTCAGTAGAAGAGCTTTAAACCAGGATTCTGAGATGGTGAGTAGGTAGGGAACAGGAAGAAACTACTGCTGCAGGGACACAGCAGATGTTCAGAAGTTTCAGGATGGTGAGGGACCTGGGGGAGGGTGCTGAGCAGCAGCATGAGGTACAGTGTGATAAATGAAGCTGTCTTTTTCCCATTACAGAAACATAGCAAGTTTCAAGAAACAAATCAGAAACCTGGAATGATTAATTGTGTGGTCTACAATGAGTCTTGTAGTATTTGTCTATGAATCCCTTTGCTCTGCAGAACAGACAAACCAGGTGCAGAGAAACACTAGGTTATGAGGAGCCTCTGAAATTCATAGTTGCCCAGTTCAAAAAGAGTGAACAATAATTTTGTTTTCAGTGCACTACAGGCAGGAAATGAGCTGTAGTGAAAAAAGTGGATATGGAGGAATAAGAACGAAAGAATCTTTAACATCAAGCCCTGTGAGTTCTACCCACCTGTGGATTTCCTTCCTCTCTTCATAGACTTACTTGTTACCAATGAGAAATTAAATACTTTAAGAAAATACTAGCTTCAATCTAATGTATCCCCACTCACAGATTCAGCCAACCTTTCCAGCACAATGATGTTTTGGCTAAGCATTGTACTGCATAGCGCAGATGTTAAGTGTGTGCGATCCAGTCCCATTGCTTTCCACTTTCTTCCTTATCAACTTCAGGTAAGGTAGCTTTGTGTTTTTCTAATTGTCCCACTTATCAAATAAGGCTAAGAATATATACTACTTAAACCTGTATTGAAGACTAAAAGAGAGAGGGACATCAGATGCCTGAAACCACCAAAAAGTTGATATTGTTAAAGAAGGTGGAAAGGCAGATTTCTGTGATTTTCCTTTAAGCTATTAAAAATGCTGTAACAAAACTGTCTACAGACAAAGGACTGCTTCAGTTGTACATCGTCAATGATCCTCTCCTCACGCTGATAAAGTACACTAATGTTTAGCTTGCTAATTTTGTTCAATCAAAAAGCAACAGGGCTTGGTCTAAAGACCTACATTCAAATAACAGCTCCATTGTTTACAAAGTACAATCCTGGAAATGTTATTTACTCTCTCTATGCCTCATCTATTTCTTTTTTTAAGTGAGAAGAAAAATACCTCATTTCAGGGTTGTGAGAAGAAAATAGCATGATACAGATGCCAAGAATGTAGAGCATATCTATAATGAAGGATAATAGACTGGTGAGATTGCAAGCTGGAACAACCACTCTGGAAATCAGTCTGGCGGTTCCACAGAAAATTGGACATAGTATTACATGAAGACCCAGCTATACCACTCCTGGGCATATACACAAAAGATTCTCCAGCATGTAACAAGGACACATGCTTTACTATGTTCATAGCAGCCTTATTTATAATAGCCAGAAGCTGGAAAGAACCCAGATGTCCTTCAACAGAGGAATGGATACAAAAATGAGGTACATTAACACAATGGAGTACTACTCAGCTATTAAAAACAATGAATTCATGAAATTCTTAGGCAAATGGATGGAACTAGAAAATATCATCCTCAGTGAGATAACCCAATCACAAAAGAACACATGTGGTATGCACTCATTGATAAGTGGATATTAACCTAAAATCCCCAAATACCCAAGACAAAACTCATAGACCACACACATGAAGCTCAAGGAGAAAGAAGACCAAAGTGTGGGTGCTTCTGTCCTTCTTAGAAGAGGGAACAAAAATACTCAAGGGAGGAAATATAGATGTATAAATCAGAGCCTGAAGGAAAGGCCATCCAGAAACTGCCCCACCTGGTGATCCATCCTATATACAGTTACCAAACACAGACACTATTGTGGATGCCAAGAAGTGCATGCTGACAGGAACCTGATATAGCTGTCTCCTGAGAGGCTCTACCAGAGCCTGACAAATACAGAGGCAGATGCTAACAGCCAACCATTGGACTGAGCACAGGGACTCTAATGGAGGAGTTAGAGAAAGGACTGAAGAAGCTGAAGGGGTTTGCAAGCCCATAGGCAGAACAACAATGTCAACCAAACAGACCCCCCAGAGCTCCCAGGGACTAAGCCACCAACCAAAAAGTACATATAGAGGGACCCATGGCTCCAGCAGCATATGTAGCAGAGGATAGCCTTGTTGGGCATCAATGGGAGGAGAGGCCCTTGGTCCTGTGAAGGCTGGATGCCCCAGGGTAGGGCAATGTGAGGGCGAGGAGGCAGGAGTAAGTGGGTGGCGGAGAACACCCTCATAGAAGCAGGGGGAAATGGGATAGGGGGTTTCAGGGGATGGAAACTGGGAAAGGGGATAACACTTGAAATGTAAATAAAGAAAATATCCAAGGGAAAAATTGACATCACAGCATATATATACTTCAAAGTACAAAGCTGCTCTCCATTTTAAATGTTACCTAATTTTTTCCACCAAGCAAAGCAGCATTTATGCAAATTAATTTACATATTTTAGTTTGTTCTGGTGTAGTTGTATGTCTTAATTTTGAGCAAAGCTAAATGACAAGCCACCATCTCATAATGGCTTTAGAGAATATATCATCTCAAATAGATTATTGTTGATATAAATATTTGCAAGATATCAAGAGAAAACTGAAACATCTTTTAGTCAAATCAGAAGGAAGAAGAAACAATCAGGTTCAATTTCACTGAAATCAAAGAGGGTTTCACACAACTATGTAAAACAATATATATGTCAAATGTTTCCAAATTTACATTTTTTTTAAATATCTGCACATTAAATGTCTCTAATGTGTTTGGTCTCTAAAATACCAAGGAGTTTCATTTCCTAAAGTTGTCATAGATTTCTGTTACTAGCCAGGAACTGCCAGTATTTCTGAAAGCAGAAGATATATTTATATAGGCTGTTATTCCTATTTCTAAAGTGCTCTAAACTCATAGAGCCCTGCGCTGGGCTCTCTGAATCAGGCACTAAGACAAAGATGCTGCACGTGCAGTTTATTACGGAAGTGTTCCCGGGAGATGGAGAAACTCTGAAAAAAGAGAGAGAGAGGAAGATCAAAAAAGGCTAATCAGCAAGAAAAACTTGTCCCAAATAAGGCTTTGCCTGCTCCTCAGGAGAACCTTGGAGGATTAACTACACTTCAGAGTGGTCCTACGAAGAAGAGAGACAGGAGAAATGGGAGCTCCCCTACAGCTATGTTTTGGTCACTGGGTGGTAAGATGTGGAATGCCCGTTACATCCTACTCTTTTGAACAATTGTCCCAAGAATAGTGCCAGATGCTGTCCCCTCAGAAGGATATTGGAGAGAAACAGGAGTAGGTAACTTCTCATGGAATAGGGAAAAGAAAAGAGAAAGAAGCCCAACCATGGCTAGCTTTTCTCTCAATTTTGCCAAAGTCAGTTGTTTCTTGTATTGTGTATTGTGCTCTAGTTTTTCTAATATGAGTGTCGTGCACACAAAACATAAGTTAGGTATCTACTCTCCTTCAACAATATTGGCACCAGTCTGACCTAGGGTAGCATAAATTCAATAAGAAACAAGGTATTTAAAACTTTTAATGTTATACTCTTTAATTGAAAGTGTGCATATAGGGAAATTACTATAGAGGACTGGTGCTATTTCATTACGAGTTTTAGACAGTCTTAAAATTTACTAGTATAATTGTAATTTCTTAGATTAGTCGCCTCTACATACACTTTTAATAGGCAACTATATGGGTTTCTTTTTTAGTTTTTTTTCTATTATTTTATTTTGACTCTATTTACTAAAATGGAATTATTTGTCCAATGTTACTAAAAGTAATAAAATTGTAATTGTATTTTATGCTTTTCATTCCAGTTCTCTAGTTACCCATTTTTATTTTGTTTGGTAATATTGCCAGGCCAGGCCAGGTTGGAAACTGTACTACTTGGTCAGGCACCACAGTTGCTTTAAGAAGCCCTGCTGTGTGTTCTGTCCTGCCTCCCTGATGCCCAAGAGAAGGCTCCTAGGCAAAGCCGAGATGAAGGTAAACCTGAACCCACTCTAGTAATAAGACACTACAATAGTTAACATCCCTGTCTGAAGCATGGAGGTACAGTTGCCAGTGGGACATGAAGTCAGCTGCTCAAATTTAAAATCCTAAGATAAGTTTGCCTTTGTTCTGCAATGATTACAAGGTTTCTTCTCAGGACTAAAGCAAAACCAAACACAAAGAAGTAGGGGTGCCATCTTGTGGTGAAATCAACCAGCATCAGGTCAACCAGCATCAGGTCCAGCTCTGCCTTGATCCAGTCAACCCCTGAAGGCAAGCCTATAAAGCTCCTGGTTAGTGAGTGTTTTTCAAAAGTCAAGCATTCCTTTTTTCAAACATAGGTCACAAAAATAAGAAAATCACCTCATGCCTGCTCCATTTTCCTTCCCCACAGAGCCCTGTTAGAGGATTGGACTTTAAGACTCCTGGATAATCACAGGGCATAAAGATCCCACCTGCTCCTGGCTGGAGGGAACCTTCTGCAAAGCTGAGATCTTTTTTCCCCCTTCCACACTGACTGTTTTTCTCCATCCCTCACCTATAACAAAAAGTGGCTGAAGCAAAAAGAAGCCTGGGGCCAGCCCAGGATTAGCTTCATCTTGTGCGACAAATAGATGGTATATGCAGAGGGCTTTTAGGCAAGTGCTGCCACAAACAGGCTTGTTTTTGAGAAAATTATGGTTGGGAGGAATTTTGGAAGTCATCTGTCACTTGTTTCTGAGAAGCACCACGCAAAGCAGCTGCACATAAGTGTAGCAGTTCATCTCCCATCATTTTAACTGCTCCTGGGGATTGGATTCAGTAACTACTCATATCCAGAAATCTGCCCTTATATTCAACATATGTTTCAACCTCAGCTTCATCAGGTTTGAATGATAAATGCACTCATGTTTTTTTCTTGGATTTCTAAATTTTGGAAAGTATTATCTACAGTGTCAGTGATTGTATTGTAGCTTTTCCTGTTGCTGAGATAAAATACCATGAGCAAAGCAACTGAAGAAAAAAGGAGATTAGTTTGTCTCACACTTCAAGGATGCAGTCATGGGAGGGAAGACAGTGCAGCAGATCACATTGCATCCACAGTCAGGAAGCAGGGAGACAGGAAGGCTTCTGCTCAACTAGCTTGCTCCTCTTTATTTAGCCCAAAGACCTCAGTCCTTGTACTAATGCTGACCATATCTACGCTGGGCCATTTCATCTCTATTAACCTAAATAGATAACTCTTACAGGTGCAGCCAAAAGACTGTCTCTTCAGCAACTAGATAGTCAATTTGGTAATATTAATCTCTATAGTAACAACACATGTAGCTCAATTACCCTGAGAATAAATTTTAAAACAGTAAAGGAAAAATAGTTAACCACATAACTTGGATCCCACCTAGGTTTCAGTCACACCTAGATTCAGGGCTTAAATGGTGTCACTAGATGCACATCTTTTCTTCTGTCTTTTAGCTACACTTCCTTTTTACCTGTGGCTTTATGTTAAAGACTTATACAGAGTAATTACAATCAGCAGTGGGGTTCACATCTGTGCTTCTAGCACCTTGGACTTAAAAATAGCATTGTGTGTTTACTCAAGAAAAGTCTCAGAATTCCTCTGGTTAGTTCCATTTGTGTTACTTGTCAGAACCTAGCACGATAAAAGTATACTAAGCAGAAACAGAGAACATAAGAGGAAGAGAAGCTTACGATGTGAGGCTCCTAGCCCTCTAACAGAAACTGGATACACTGTGGGATGTGTGCTTGGACTGACTTCAATATAAAAACAGCATCTTGTGCACTGCTTCTGTATTCCCATAGACTGCAGCCTGGTCTAATTTTTGACCTTTGTGTCCATGCAAGGTCATTCTGGGACTCCCAGTGATCCTGATCCATTGGTTCCCCATCTAAGTACCAATATGGTGAATACCCCATCCAGACTTTGCACATCTTTAAGTAAAAGTGATAACTGAATTAGCCAAAGCATCACCCTTGATGCCTCGTGGACCTGGAGGCACAGGTGTGATGTTAAGAAAGGCAGACTGTCCAATTGGCTTCTCAGCCTCTGCTTTGTGCTTCAGCCTCACCAGTGGTTGAAAGAGAAGAGGAATTTGAAAGAGAAGGGGAATCTTGTAGACCATGACCCTCCCACTAGTATCTCATCAGATCAATCAAGAGGCCTCTACTTGGGGCTAGTGAGACACCCAGCAGCTAAAAAGCCTTGCTGTGCAAACCTGGCAGTTTTGTGTTCTATCCCCAGAATCCAGGTAAAGGTAGGAGAACAGAACCAGCTCTTGAAAGTAGTACTTCAACGTCCATACACATGCCCTGATGTGTGCTCACTTACACTCTCACATACACAACGTACAGAGACACAATCAGAAAGTTCTCTTTTAAAAAGAGGCTCATGCCTCCCACACTTTCTGGCCTGAGCAAGAATGCCAATAGATCTCTCAGTAAAAGAAACTCTTATCACTAAAAAACTGACTTGTCATTTAGCTCAATTTCAACTGTTCAAACCAATGCACAGTTTTTAGTCTGACTGTTCATAACCAAATTAGTAAAAGTGTATGTTAGAGACACTTCATTGTAAGTTTTTGAAAGACAGGAAACATTGTTGTATCTGTATTAACTAGTATGTCATCTAATAATAAAGAGGAATACTTTATTATAATAAAGAAATCCACAGATCTGGGCCACTGGGAAGGCTCAGCAGGTAAAGTGTCTACTGCGAAGCCTGATGACCTGAGTGTGAACCTCAGAATCATGTGGAATGAGAGATCTGCCCTCCACATGCTTTCTTCTGACTCCCACATGAGTGCCCACACATCCACACAAGAAAAATAAATCAGCAAAAAGGTTAAAAAAGAAAAAAAGAACAGCTATGAAGCCAAAAGAACTATCAGTCTTCATTGCCTACCACTCTCCCCAAATAGCCAGCAAATTGCATCCTACTGGACCCCTGCTTGAAGGTTCCAAAAGCTTCTCCCCATCATACATACAGTGAAATCCAAACTCTTCTTGAGGCCTGCAGGTCCTTATTTGGATTTACTTTTAGAGAACTTACCAACAACTTGTTTTGCTTAATACTATTCCTTTATACTGAATTTTCAGTGCCCAGAAAAATGTCTAGAACATAGGCAAGAGTAAGGAATGCTGAAAGGAAAGAAGAAAGAGATGGGAGCCACTTTCTCCCCCAAGACAAACAATTTCCTCTCTCAGATGGAAATTGCTTGCCTAAGTTTTCATGCATATTTTTCTCCTGTCACTTTCTGGACCAAAAATATAAGCCAAATATCATTTTATATCATTATTTGTTGAATAGACTGGGGTGGGTAGATGGTTAGATGGGTGGAGGGTTTGTCTGGTTGTTTGTTTTTTTTTTTTATATCTGTAATGATTCACAACCTTTACATAGAGTTCAGTTATTATCTTTGGTAAATAAATAATCATAAACCATTATGTAGGGTTGTTTTTAATAATAAAATTTAATTGCTAGAGAAATGTTCCATATAACAGTACAAATCAATACAGTACTTCTAATGAACAGTTTACCAACAAGTACCAAAGTATAAATTGTGCATAAAATTTTATCTAGTAAACTTATATCTAGGAATTTATGTTGACAAAAATATGTAGGTACTGTGGGATATCTATCACAGTGTTGTATATAATGGTGAATTGTGAGAAACATGTCAAAATTAAATACAGAATTAATAAATTATGAAATTACTTATAGACATTTCTATATTAATTAAAATGTTATTTTTGGCTAATACTTTAGAAGCCAATATTATCATCATCTTATACTTTCACATTATAAATATGATTACAATGAATTAAATCATTTTGTAAAAATATTATGCAATTGGAAATTATTTCTGACAGATCAAATCTTACAATTTTATAGGTCATTCATTTTTTCTCCTTTGAACATTATGTAAGTTTTTAATTTTACTCTTTATGTTTCAGCATCTTATAACCCCATTTATTAACTAAAGCACACAGGTTTCAAGTGACCATTGCATTGGCTAGGAGACTCCTGAATGTCAAGTCTTGGAAGAACATTGCCATAGAAAATCATGGCCATAATGCCCTTGCTTACAACACATTTCACATGCATCAAGTGAGCTTTCGAATTTTATCTTCAAAGCAGCAATATTTACCCGCTTCTGCACAGTATCTGCTCATTGTCCCTGACAGTTCCAATAAATGATCCTTATTCTAACCCCCTTTGTCCTGTCAGCTATGATAGTGTCTTCTCCACATAATGACCAGCTTCTGAATTCTCTTGCACAGCCCCTGTCCTCTGGACCTTTCCTTGTCTCTACCATGATTTTTCTTCATAGGTACATCATAACTACCAAGAATTCATCTCCTTTCAGAGATTACTCCCCATTCAGGAGTTGCATCAGCAGCACAGCAAATGATCAAACTCCATAGTTCAACTCCATCTGTCAAAACCCTATCCTCCTGTCCCAGATCTCTGCAACGATTTGCAGTCATTGTAGTTCCATAGAAAAACAACCCGTGTAGAATATATGAAGGTGAGAAGAACAAAGATAAATAGTTGCAAATTTGGTCTTGAAGTCTAATCAACAGCAGGAAAAAAAAAAAACTGCCAGAAAAGAAATATCACAATGCCTCATGACTTTCTAAATAGAGATGATTCAAGGCTGACATAATTCACACAAAAGATAATAATGGCTCAGAAATCATAGGCTAGTGGAACCACATTTTCCAGAAAATCCTAAGGATCTCCTGTTATACACACACACACACACACACACACACACACACACACACACACACCTTGTTTGATTTCTAGCCCCTTCAGCTTTTAACATAATATCTCACCCATCATAATAATGACAAAAATGTATCATCTACCAGACCCTGTGCTAAGCATCTTACAAAAAGTGTTGGGCTCAACCCTTCCAATCACATTAACAGAAGTATTATTATCTATCACATAAAACAAAGCTCTTCTACATAACCAGCTCCTATATAGTTCTGTTTATTTGGATAATGTGTGTGTGTGTGTGTGTG
>JADRCH010000140.1:5081513-5236031 GCA_019843965.1 Rhynchomys soricoides
CTCTCTCTCTCTCTCTCTCTCTCTCTCTCTCTCTCTCTCTCTCTCACTCTGAAAGAGGGTCTTACCATTTAGCTCAGGCTGCTTTCAACTTCATACTCTTCCTGTCTCCGGGTGTTAGAACTACATTAGGATGACACCTGACCTGGTTAAACTGACATATACTTAAACGTGTTCCAAAGGAAATGACTTGTGAGGATACCTTCTGTCCTGCCCTCCCACATGGTTCCTTCTACATTGGTAGCAATGACCTAGATAAAGATATAGGCAGCATATTAAACAAGTTTAATGGTGCCGCAGGCTGGGAAAGAATCACTAATAAAGGAGATATCAAAATGAAAGTTTAAAAACTATCTTTAAACTGGAGCATTAAAGCAAAGCCAAGGAACTTTAGAGGAATAAATATGAACTCCTACTTTCAGATTCAAAATAATCAATTGCTGGGATGCAGAAAGGTTTGCAATATTTTGTATGGATTACAAAAACTGCCTATTTGGTTTTAGCTGACCACATGCTTAACATGGACAGTCAAAAAGCTGTTGTGTTGGAGAAGGGATTTACCCAACTGTGCACTAGGCAGCTGTAAATGCACCAATAAACTTGTAAAAATGAGAAAAGTCATCAGTTTTTAAACTCTGTGGTGAAGGAACACAAGTCAAAAGCACAGTTTAGTTGACTGTTGATGGGTTTCTGTCATTAGTAGACCATAACTATAGACATCCAGGATGTTTTCTGTGGATTTCAACATCTCATTTAAACTGTATCTTACAGTCCAGTACACAAAGTATAAAGGTCTATCAATATCTGGACTTTAGGAGGTCATGAAGACCCACCCATCATATCACATCTTTTCTCTTCATTTTAGAGATGTACCCTTCTTCTGGACATTCGATCACTCTCTCTGTGCTCCCCCCAAAATTTGCATACCTATCAGGTTCTTTCCAGTGCCAAAGATGGAACTCCAAAAAGGCAGATCCTAGCTTCTGAGAGAGCTTAATGGTTTGAAGAATAAGTGTTTGGGTAAACAAACAAATAAATAAATGGATAAAATAAATCTATACTCTGCTTTCCCTAGGGGATATTTTTGCCATCAATTTAAGAAAAAAATCTCTTAGAAAGAAAGAAAGAAAGAAAGAAAGAAAGAAGGAAAGAAATGTTCAAAGGAACATAAGCTACTTTCTGCATAAAATGTCCCTTAATCCTGATATAATTCAATTTAACTATTCTACTGTGGATTCAAAAGTTCAATTCTCCTACAAATTGCAAAGTAATGCAACTATTTCCTCTTTATATGGAATCATTTTTGCCATGTGAAACAAACCCATGGCCACAGGAAAGCTAATGTTTCTGTTGTATTGCTTTTTAGAATTTAAAGCAATGATGATCAAGCTCCAGCTTCCCTTGGAATATCAGAAAAGGGTCACAATATACACTTCCCCAGTGAGTTAGTTATTGTGGTTGTAAAGCCCAAGCCCTCTGTAGCCTCCACTAACACTGATTTAAAGCCCAATTCTCTGAGCACACAATATAAATCCTTCCAGCCAAATGTCCACTGATCTGGAACTGGAATTCACAAGACAATCATCTTCAAAGAATCTTATCGTGCAACTAATGTAATGCAATAAATTAAAAAGACCAGCTTGCTTTCTCCTTTTTCTGGCACAGTAGGGAAGGAAACCCACAGGAAAAAAACACAACTAGCAAACCGCAAAATGGAGCTGGATCAGTAACGCATATCCACTTCAAGTCCCTCTAATTTAGATACCTGAAATTCATTTGCTTCTCCTCTAGTTGTTTTTCAACAGTTATAAAATTACATGATTTGCTAATGCGCCATTCTCTGTGATCCTGTGATGTATATAACAGTGTTGATACCTAGCTATCCATCATGGCAGAAGTTCTTAGGTTTATTTGATGTTACAAATCTGTTAAACTTTTTACATGCCTCACAAATAAATGATTAATTAGATTCTAGTTGCTTAATTTTAGCCAAGCTTTAGTGCAGTTCTTTTTCTACCTGGTTTTTCCTGTTTTCCCCTTCCTTTTTAAAATATTCTTGCCAGGACAAAAAGGAAAGTGATTTAATCCTCACTTATCTTTAACTAAATTCTCCAATGATCGCAGGCAAACAATAAGTCACAAAGCAGGCACCCAGATTCGGGCAGTAATCTATGGGCACATAGATCATCCTGCAAAGGTACATTAATCATTGTTCTTAAAGACAGAGCAAGACGGATGACATTTTTTCAATTGTGTCTATTGCAACTCAGCAACATTCACGAATTTTTAATCTCAGCCATTTCTGCACATAGAGATGGCTGTATTTTCATCTAGAAGCACATAACAGCTCCGCCTCCAAGCAGCATGAAGTCAACACCTAAAAAGTGGAACTCTTTCTCAATACAACAAGGTTGACCTAAACAATTAAAGAGACTGGCAGGAGTCATGTGCCTTTCTAAAACCATTCCAGCCTAAAAATAAAAAGAACTCATGACAAAAATCCAAGGCCTACTGCCTACATGACCTTCCCAGTGCTTGATCAGTGCTACAGTGGATACTGAGGACAACTAGGCATGTAGGCAAAATCCCAATGAATTTTCACTAGACCATTTCAAACAGAGTGTCCACTGTTGTCATTCCAAGTATGTTTTATCTTGAATGACCTTCATGCTCTTTACTAAGCTGAAGGGGTCTGGTTCAGTATTAAGCACTGCATGCAAAAATAGCAGGACACCAGATCCTCCATTATATATGGAAAGGTAAAGGCCCATACTCTTCTCATCCTCACCCACAGAGAACAAATATCTTTGAGACGCAATCTCTGAATGAGTATCAGCTCCTGCTGTTGTCTAACCATCAGCCCTAATTCTCTTGGTAAGTGTAGAGCATCTCCTCCACACAGACAGTTTAGGATCCCTAGCTAACTCCCAGCATTAATGCAAATGAGGCTTTCTTTCTAAACATCAAGCTGTTGGGTATCATGTATATCTAACGTATTAGTAAATGACCAATAAATTCACTTTGTATAGAGAGAGCCCATAATTATGTAGACACAGGCTATTGTAAACAGCCTATTAAAGTTAATGAGATTCTTTATAATAGTCTTTTTTGTTTCAAAATATTTAGCCATTTCTTCAGAATGTCACTTTAGAGTATATCTTGTTGTTAAAAGTTAATGATCTCAAACTAGATGGTTTCACCATCCTTTTGGCAGGAACTCGGCTTTTAGGTTAATTCCCACCTCCTGAGATGAGTCAAGAGTTTTCTGAGGTTTCTAATCACATGGCACACATTCGTATCACTTACGTCTTATCTGAAACAAGTCTGAGTCATCCAAGCCTGACATTTGCCAACCACTGAGTTATCACAGCACATACAGAGATAGCACATTTAAGTATCAAGTGTAGGTAGGTCAGAAACACAGCCACACCCAGACTTTCCAGGTTTCCCAGACTTCCCAGGACTTCTTTAGTGGTTGACAGAAAATAACTTAAGAGATACTGAGAATCATTGCTGTGTAGGGAAGTAAGAGCAACTGGGAGGAGCTAGTGTTCAAACAGAAGCTTCTAGTATTTGGATAAAAGAGTGATTCTAGAAAGAGAATCCTCACAATAAAGTCAAATGAAATGATTCATGCGGTGGGATTAGAACAGTGCTTGAATAATTGCTGATAGTGAGGTGAGACTGTGCCTGGGAAATGCAAGGTCTTCACCAGATAAGGTCGTCCTAACGAAATGAATCCACACACATATGGTCACTTGATCTTCGACAAAGGAGCTAAAACCATACAGTGGAAAAAAGACAGCATCTTCAACAAATGGTGCTGGTTCAACTGGAGGTCTACATGTAGAAGATTGCGAATTGATCCATTCCTATCTCCCTGCACAAAGCTCAAGTCCAAGTGGATCAAGGACCTTCACATAAAACCAGATACACTTAATCTAATAGAAGAGAAAGTAGGGAAGAGTCTCGAACACTTGGGCACAGGGGAAATGTTCTTGAACAGAACACCAATGGCTTGTGCTCTAAGGTCAAGAATTGACAGATGGGACCTCATAAAATTACAAAGCTTCTGTAAGGCAAAGGACACTGTAATTAGGGCAAAACGGCAACGTACAGATTGGGAAAAGATTTTTACCAATCCTACATCTGATAGAGGCTAATATCCAATGTATACGAAGAACTCAAGAATATAGACTCCAGAGATACAAATAACCCTATCAAAAAATGGGGAAGTGAGTTAAACAGAGAATTCTCAACTGAGGAAACTCAAATGGCCGAGAAGCACCTAAAGAAATGTTCAACATCCTTAGTCATCAGGGAAATGCAAATCAAAACAACCCTGAGATTCTACCTCACACCAGTCAGAATGGCTAAGATCAAAAACTCAGGTGATAGCAGATGTTGGCGAGGATGTGGAGAAAGAGGAACACTCCTCCATTGCTGGTGGGAATGCAAGCTGATACAACCTCTCTGGAAATCAGTTTGGTGGACCCTCAGAAAAATGAACATAATACTACCTGAGGACCCAGCTATTCCATTCCTGGGCATATACCCAGAAGATGATCCAACATGTAATAAAGACACATGTTCCACTATGTTCATAGCAGCCATATTTATAATAGCCAGAAGCTGGAAACAACCCAGATGTCCCTCCACAGAGGAATGGATACAGAAAATGTGGTACATTTACACAATGGAATACTACTCAGCTATTAAAAACAATGACTTCATGAAATTCATAGACAAATGGATGGATCTTGAAAACATCATTCTGAACCAGGTAACGCAGTCACAAAAGAATGAACATGTTATGTACTCACTGTTAAGTGGTTATTAGCCTAAAACTTTGAAATACCCAAGAGTCACTTCTCAGGAACAGTAGTAGTGAGTACAAGGTCCCAGATGGAGGGCTTGGAGAAAGGACTGAAGGAGCTGAGGGAGTGTGCAGCCCCAGGGAGGTAGCAACACTGGCAACTGGCCTGACCCCCCATATTTCTGGAGACTGATCCACCAACTAAAGAATACACATGGAGGGACCCATAGTGCTGGCCACAAAGACTGCAGAGGAGGGTCTTGTTACCGGTCAGGGGGAGAAGAGGCCCTTGGGCCTGAGGGAGTTAGATCCCCCAGTATAGGAGAAAGTCAAGGAGGGAAGACAAGAGTGGGTAGGGGGTGGGGTGGGAAGGTGGGTTGGAGAATATCCCCATAGAGGCAGGGGGAGGGCGGAGGGAATGGGGAGGTTCCAAAGGGGAGCTCTGGAAAGGGGGAAACATTTGAAATGTAAATAAAATATGAAAATAAAAATAAATAATAATTTTAAAAAAGGATAAGGACGACCCTTATTCATGCTCATTCAGTTGTTACTTCATTGTCTGGAAGTTAGAAAATGCTCATTTAAAGCTTTAATTGTGGCAAGCATCTGTAACCTGAACATTTGGGAAGGCAGGTCAGGTGGATCAGAAATTTAAGAGCTACAATCCTGAGGTGCAACACAGATCCTGTTTCAAAAAAGAAAAATAGAGTCAGTTATTCTATAATTGTTTGTTGAGCTGAACACACTAGAGCTTAACACAGAAATGTCACTATTAAGAAAAGGAGAAAGGTAGAAAGAGAAATCAAGAAGCTAAATGGCAAAAACCAAAGCGAGCAAAATGAAGGGCAGAGAGGTAGCATTAGCCCACTATTGACCGATGTCCCAGATAAACAGCTCCACAAAGTTACAGATGCTTTCCCTTCTGGGTTCTGTAGTCTAGAATCATCCCAAACCAACACAAAGCAAGTCAATGTTGAAAGGCATGGGCTTCTTTGCTTTTCAAAATATAACAGTGAATGTTGCTTGAATCCAACAAATCTTTTAGTTAAATAGAGTAAATGTTAAAGAGAAAGGGGCAGGCATTCAAGATCATCCCAGAAAATTCATGCAATGAGGGTAAAAAATGAAAGGAGAAAAGATGGCCCAACTTACCCAACTCCAAAGAACCTGCCTCGTTGTTAACTGTAGCAATCACTAGTGCATTTTTAATATGTAAGTTTGCTTTTTTTTTTCCTTTAGTAAATGGTAAGTTATATAAATATATACAAAAAATTTAAATAAATTTGTTATGAATTTTTAGTAAATGTTAGATTTCTATACCTATTTTATATACCTATTCTGGTCCTACGGTCACTAAAGTTTTTTCTAATGAAAAAGGGTTGCGTATGTGAAAAACTGAAAAATACCTGATTTAGTTCTTTAAAGGAAGTTGACAGAGAGCATGATAATGGGCTATAACAGCCACAATAGGTGTCGTTTACCTAGATCACTAACAACTTTAAGGTCCAACTACATTGCATGTCTTGTACATTGCTTAGCAATACGGTGCTGTGTAGATTACCACCCTCTTTTTTCAAGGGCAGAAACTAGGATTTAGTAAGTGTGATAACTACATAGACAGAACAGTCATGTTTAGACTGAAGTCAGGATAACTTGAGCCTAACACCTTAGTCATTACCATAAATACTGCTGGTATTTGACAACAAAACACACTTTGGCCCTGTTACACGCTTTTAACTTCTTCACTATTTCACAAGCTTTGCCTTTAACCTTACAGGGAACCAAAAGCTCCAAAAGGCAAAAGATAACAGTTTGTGAATTTCCTAAAACTGAAAATATCACATCCGAAGATATGACTAGGCACAGTTTGCTGGGGTGACGGAAGTTTGTTGTGAAAGCAATCCTTAAACCGAGTTGTGATCCAAAAACACATCACTAACTATTGCATTAGACTGTGCATTCAAAACCAAAAGGCATTACCTGGTTGGAATTATGCCTTTTTGGAAAATAGTAAGATTAGATAAGGTAGTAAATAGGGATGGCTGAAATCTAAATAAATGTAAGGCTACTGCAGTCAGTGGACAGTCCTTATATCTCTTAATTTGTAAGTACAAGTGAAGAGGCTAAAGGGGCTGGAGAGGCAGCTTAGAGGTTAGGAGTCCTTCCCTAGGACCCGAATGTTGTTCCCATCACCCAACTTGGTCGGCTCACATTAACTGTAACTTCAGCTCTAGTGGATCTGACACACTCTTCTGGCCTCCTTGGTTCCCCACATGCTTGTAGCATACACTCATATAGACACACAATGACACAACACACAATGACACACAAAATCAATCTGTGTGCCTATGTCTCTCTGTCTCTCTGTCTGTCACTGTGTTTGTGACTCTGTGTCTGTCTGTCTCTGTCTCTCTGTCTCTCTGTCTCTCTCTCTCTCTCTCTCTCTCTCTCTCTCTCTCACACACACACATGGGGGGGGGATTATAGGTGAGAATGAATAAGAGAAAAATGGGACAGGAAAAAAACACTACCAAAAATAGTTTTTCTAAGACATATTATTTGAGGAAGATAGTCTTTGTTGATGATTCTTAATTATTACTTCTCTTTGTGTCTGAAGAGTTGGCTCAGTGGTTAAGAGCACTTGTAACTCTTGCAGAGGACCTAGGTTCAATTCCCAGCACCCACATGACTTCTCACAACCATTTGAAGCTCCAGTACCAGAAGATCCAATGCCCTGTTTTGAATTCCTTGTGCATCAGTCATGTGCGTGGTCCACATGCATACGTGCAGCCAAAACATTCAAATACATAATAAAATAAATGAATCTTTTTTAAAAAATGTATTACTTGTGTGAGAAAGAAGGAAAAATTCCATTTATCTACTCCCATTTCTACAAAGAATGATTTGAGCACTTGGCAAAGGTAAAAAGAGCATCTTGAACCAGGTCTCAGAACAGGACCTAGAAGAACCCAGCTCACAGCAACTGCTCAGCAGAACTCAGATACATCACATGGATCTGAACAGCATGTCTGGCATCGCACAAATCTTGAAAGTAGAAGGCTGTGGCTGATGAAGGCAGGACATCCTTTCTAAAGTTCATCTCTTCGCAGCAGATCCTGTATCCCAAATGTTGAATGCATTCTTCCCAAAACCACCAAGAATACTAATTCCAGACTTTTCACTTCATTGAATAGAATATTCTCAACATCTTTTTTGCTGTCCTTTCTCAGCTTTTGATTTCCCCTTGCCACAATGCCCTCATTGAATCAGCATACACATTAAGTAGTACAAGCACATGGAGACACAATACAGCTAAGTGTAAAGTTCATGACTAGGAAACAATATTCTTTTACTGGTCTAACTCTTATCAAGCCTGGTTCCCAGTGGTACTTCGACTCTTACTAGCTTTAACACATTACATTTAACTCTGCAGAAAAATTATTTTCCTTTAAGGAAATTTCTCTGGAGGCATGTAGTCTATTGTGGTTTATCTGTTTTTGTTGTTGTTGTTTGTTTGTTTTTTAAGGTTGGTGGGGTTTTGGAGCTAAGTATAAGCTTTTTGAGCACCTAGCAAACTGTGTTCATTTTTATTTTTATTTTATTTGGGATCAAGAGGGTTGGGCTTACTTTTTTCCTACTGACAAAAAAAGAAAAAGATAAAGTGATTTGGCCTTTCCAATCTTAGGCCAACCCTGAGGTCGTGAGTTCAACCTTTCTCCAAAAAGAAAAATGTCAGGGCTGAAAAGCACCCAATTTCACCTAATTTTCTGTCCCTCACTCTTCAAGAAGATGGATTGAGATGACTCACCTCACCGAATGGGCACAACTTACTTGAGAAAATAAGAAACGTAAGCCCACAGTTTAAGTAACTGCACTGTGGTGAGGCAGGTTCTTAAGCACTCTGCAATTCTCACTTTATAGCTGACCGGGGCAATTGTGTAATTATGCACAGTACTCTCTCTATTGGCAAGAGCCATTGATCCTTAAGTGTACACTTTCTGGCATCCAATAAATGAGGACGATGAGCGAGCAAGGTTTTCAGCTCCTGGAACAGCAAAGGGCTAATTAGTTGCATCTGCAGATTAATGACTTTCAAGTAGAAAGGGTGAAAGCAAAGGGAGACGCCACAACCGCAGTGACAGAATGCAAATAAAAGTATTTATAAGGGCAGGAGGAAGGGCGGAGGCCAGGAAGGGCCATCGATTGCTTTTACCCTCTACACTGTGACACATTCCAATGAGGGAGGGCATTCTGCCAATCTGGTTGCCTTCAACACAGCTAAGACATAAACAGAATCTATTGATAGATGTAGGCAAGTCCAAGAGGAGAGATGGAAAGAAATTCTCCCCAGAGAGAGCAACAGAGATCAAAAAGCGGCTCAGTTCTCACCCGCATCCACTCTGCCTTGTCTATGTCAGAGCAGCTTTGAATTTCAGCCAACTGTCCTGCCCTGTCTCTCACCCATCTATAGGAAAGTTGACTCAATCACTTGCTAAGGAACTTCCTAGGCAGTGTACAGAATAACACACTCACTTTCTCTGTTTATTCTCATTTTTCAGGACAGCTTTATGCACAAGGAGTTTATCATGTTATTTTTTACCCTGTCTCCCATGTAAATGAAAATATTCTACCTTATGCGTTGATGTATTATATTAGTAAAAGATCTTTCTCATTCATAAAACCAAAAGCAAGGATTAGAGGTGAGAATCATGCTAGGGTAGAGATCACTGTTTCCTAGACTTTGGGATGCTGTTAATTAAATTTTTCTTAAATTTACACACAAAGAGACATAAGTAACAATTAAAATAAATAAGTAAGTGATTTAAATGGGAGGGGATAGTGGAGAAATGACTCAGCAGTTAAGGGCACTTGCTGTTCTTCCACAGGACCCAAATTTATTTCTCAGTAACCAAGTCAGATGTTTCACATCTGCATATAACTCCAGCTCCAATACCTGATACTCACACTTATACACACAGATACACACACACACACACACACACACACAGAGAGAGAGAGAGAGAGAGAGAGAGAGAGAGCGAGGGGGAGAATATTTTGTTTTTAAAATCATTTTAATAAATCTTTAAAAATTATCTTTAATGATATTCAAGAGACTGATACGAAATTTTTCTCTTTTTTTCATGCTTTATTTACATTTCACATGTTTCCCGCTTTCCAGATCTCCCCTTTGGAACCTCCCCATTCCCTTCCCCCTCCCCCTGCCACTATGGGGATATTCCCCCACCCACCCACCCATCAACTGGTGGTCTACATGTAGAAGATTGCGAATTGATCCATTCCTATCTCCCTGTACAAAGCTCAAGTCCAAGTGGATCAAGGACCTCCACATAAAACCAGATACACTGAATCCAATAGAAGAGGAGAAAGTGGGGAAAAGTCTCGAACACATGGGGCACAGTGGAAAAGTTCCTGAACAGAACACCAATGGCTTGTGCTCTAAGATCAAGAATCGACAAATGGAACTTCATAAAATTACAAAGCTTCTGTAAGGCAAAGGACACTGTACAAAATTTTTCTTACCTCAAGCTATTACTGAATGTTTTGTTTACCATAACCATGATTGGACTAGTTAGTTTTGTTTATTTGTCAGCTTAACACTACCTACAGTCACCTGCAAAGAAGGCATCTCAACTGAAGTGTTTGTTGGTTGGTTGGTTGGTTGGCTGGTTTTGATTTTTTTCTTCTACCAAATTGACCTGTGAGTACATTCATAGGACACTTTCTTGATTGTTGATTAATAAGGGAGGACCCAGGCTACTGAGTATAGTGCAATCTCCAGTCATAAAACTAAGTGAGCAAATAAACAGAGAAAGCAAGCCAGTAAACAGTTTTGCCCCATGGCTCCTGCCTCCTTTTGTGCTTGAGATCCAGCCCTGATATTTCTTGGTGATGGAGTAGAACTTGGAAGTATAAACTAAATAAATGCTCTCCTCCTCATGTTGCTTTTGGTCATGGTGTTTGTCACAGTAACAGAAAACAAACTAGAACAATTGTTGTGTAGCAGATGTTTTGTGGGTAGGACTAGAAAAGAGGAAGACAAATGTCTCATGTTCTCTCTCATCAGGGGTTCCTCTCTCCGGGTCTGCAGATGTGAATAATATAACCTGGAATGACTGCAGAAAATGGGAAAGTAAATGGGGACAATGGGATGGGGGATCAGTAGAAGAGAAAATAACAGGTCACAAGTGATTTGAGAGGGAAATGGAAAAATAAGGGAATATCAATTAGAGAGAGAGAATAAATCCAGAGGGAGGGTAGAGGGTAAAATAACAGTAAAGATATCTGAATAAGTCACAAGGAATCATATTATTAATACCATCTACCTACTTAAAATTGCATCTAACATAACTAAGTTTGTGTATATAAGTACATATACAGTTTAAATAAAAGTTTTCTATCTAGGCTGGCAATAGTCTTTACAAGAGCCATATATATTCAATAAAAATCGTAACAAGAGGCATGATAAGCCCCATTTTAAGTTGTTATCCAAACTTAAAATGGTCAGGGTTATCCAAAGATCCCCAAAATATTATAAGCTATTGTAGTTGCTCTTAATTGTCTCTAAGAGATGGAAGATTCCATCCATCTCTATCGGAAGTCTATTGATAAAGATACCATGTACTCCAGACACAGTACCCAGAGGACCTAAGTTGCATCTAATCTGCAAGCTACTCCTTGAGAAGTAGCTTTCATGATAGCAGAAAATGCCTTGCAAGCTTCCAAGGAAAGGAAGCAACCAATAGCCCTACACAAATGTTATGGCTATGAACAAAAACAATGACCAGCATGACATGATAACCCTAAGGGTGCAATAGGGGTATGCATACCTTAGTGTTAACTAACAGCTCTCTCGTTGGGCATAAGGTCTGCTCAACTGGAGGGAAACCATGCCAGGTACTAGAAACCTAGCAAAATATCCAGGGCTCATGAAGTCATGGAGCTTGGAAAAGAACCCACAATTGCCACCTTACTAAGCCAGTATAATTCCTAACCACATTCTAAATATTTACTCTTACATCCACAAATAAGTCCTTAACCTTCATTAATGAAACTTCTCTGTGCAACAGACAGAGACTGTTTCAGAAAACCACAGCTGATCCAAGTGCAGAGAACAGGAGAGTGTAGTACCTAGTCCCAGCTACATACATCTATTACACAAATCCTGTATCTAAGGCTCAGAGATCATTGCAGAAGAGGGAGCAGAAAGGTTATAAGACCCAGAGGAATAGGAAGCTTGCTGTGAGATTGTCTCCTTGAAATATCTAAAAGGCCTCAACCATGAACAACCTACACTAAACCTGAACAATGATGATACCAATGGACATACTAACATGGAGGAGGGACAGCTCATGGGGCCTCAACCCTAGATAAAGAACTATGGGCAACCAAGGAATTCTGGAAGGGGGAGAAATCATCATCATCTTAAAGAAATAAACTTCCAATTGATTACCAATACCAAGTGTTTACTCTTAAGATTATATATATATATATACATATATATATATATATAGTCCCTCAACTGAAGAATGGATGAAGAAAATGTAGTTCATTACACAGTAGAATACTACTCAGCTATTAAAAACAAGAACATCATGAAATTTGCAGGCAAATGGATGGAACTAGAAAATATCATCCTGAGTGAGTTAACCTAGACCCAATAGCATGCATGGTATGTACTCACTGATAAGTGCATATTAGCCATAAAGTACAGAATACCCATGATACATCCCACAGATCCAAAGAAGTTAATCAAGAAAAAAAGCCCAAGAGAGGATGCTTGAATCTACTCAGAAGGGAGAACAAAATAGTCATAGGAGACAGAGGGAGGGAGGAAACTGGGTAGGAAAGGTGAGAGGCAGGGAAATGGGGGTGGCAAGATCAGGTGTGGGGAAATACAGGAGAAAGACCCAGACAGCCAGGAGAAAAAATGAACATCTGCAGCTGCCAGGAGTTGAGGGCGGTGGGAATCTCTAAGAAGTCCCAAAGACCTGGAATGGGGGAGGCTTCCAGGAGTCAATGCCATTCACCTTAGCCTAGAAGCCTAAGAGTGGGTACATGGAACCTGAAGAGGTGACCTCCTGTAGCCAAGCAGGACCCCCAGTGGAGGAATAAGGACACCAACCCACCCACAAAACTTTTGACCCAAAATTTGTCCTGTCTAAAACAAATTCAAGGACAAAGACGGAGCAGAGACCAAAGGAATGCCCAACCAACCAATAACTAGCCCAACCTGACACCCATTCCATGGGCAAGCACCAATCCATAACACTATTAATGATACTCATGCTTGCAGACAGGAGCCTAGCATAACTGTCCTCTGAGAGGCTCTGCCCAGCAGCTGACTGAAACAGATGCAGATACCCAAAGCCAAACATTAGATGAAGGTCTGGGGAATGGATAGGAACCCCACAGGAAGACCAACAGAATCAACTAAGATGGATTCCTGGGAGTTCTCAGAGACTGAGCCACCAACAAAAAAATATACATAGACTGGAACAAAGTCCCCATCACATATGTAGCAGTTTCCATGTGGGTTCCCCAACAACTGAAGTGAAGGCTCTCCCTAAAGCTGTAGTCTGACTGTGGTAGCCCTTGGGCTGCTTTGTCTGGCCTCAGTTGGAGAGGATGTACCTAATCCTGCAAAGACTTGATGCACCAGGGTGGAGAGATACCAGGGAAAGTAGGCTCCCCCTTCTCAGAGGAAAAGGAAGGGGCAAATGGGTGGGGGAAGTGTGTGAGGGAGGACTTGGAGGAGGTGGAGCTGATATTGTGATGTAAAATGAATAAATAAATCAATGAATAAAAGAAAAAAGAGGCCACAAATTTGAGAAAGTAAGAGGGTCTCTTTGGAGGGGGAAAAGAATGGGGAAATGATGTGTTATAATTTCTAAAATTATTATGAAGAAATGTTTAATGAAATGATATTTCAAAGCTTAAAAAGGCTAAAACTTCACATATGTTTAGCTTGATGAAAAGCCTATTTTCCTCTTCTTATAGTTCTCATTTTCTCATAGAGTGTTACAATTTTCAGACCAGAGTATAAAATCCAGTCGAGTTGAATGCATAAGGAAGGATCTATGGCATGATCTGTGAAGATAAAAGTCCCATTTTTGGCCAGCTTTTCTATCAAACCTCACACACGAGCAAGGTCACAGCTTGCCTGTGAATTCTCATTGCAATCTTTACTTTTCTTGCATTACACTTAGCACAACTGTTATAAACATATTTTTGTTTGCTGTCTGTTCCCTTCTTTGTTCACAATCTGTCTCCAGGATCTAATATAGCACTATCCATAACAGGATCACTGAGTTGTTGTTGCTGTTTTTTAACTAGATGAAATTAAAATCACATTCTAGTTTCTACTCTGTCACTCATAAGCCAGATAACCTTTGTTAAATCATTTAATCAAGCTGTTTCGTGTCTTGTAAAGCTTGTTTGGGGGACTAAATCAGATGGAGCATGTAAATGAGCTGTGGCAATTGTAAAATTCTATATGGCTGTAATCTCACCCTCACTACACAGAGAGAGAGAGAGAGAAAGAGGGGGGGGATAAGCAAGTGACTTGTTTATCTTGTTAGATTGCCAATTAAATCTCTCATTTTAGCTAACTATGACTCCCAAGATGACTTCGGATTTCTAGAAAACAGTAAAAGTACCTCAAGACTTAAGCAAAATGGTGTCTAGTTTCTCCTCTTCTAACAAGGAACTATAACATCCATTGTGGGTTTGTTTCTTAACAAAAACTGAAAAGGGAGAGGAAGAAGAGAGAGGGGGAAGCAAGGAAGAAAAGAAGGAAGGAAAGAAGGAGGGAGGAAGAGAGGGAGAGAGAGAGAGACAATAAAGGGGAAATGTAGATCAGCCTCAAAACGTCAACCATGGGAATGCTTTCAACAGTGTAAAATACTTAGGAAACTATACAGTGAAGACTATACCTTGCCAGTTAATACACATTCCAGAGCATTTGTAGAGGCTTGGCATTTTTATGTAACTTAATTCACTTTGAATTATTCTAAATAAGATAAGTTAGCTATTTTAAATTAAAGAGATTGCTATTGCGCTTTCATACTGCATTTGACTTTCAGGTTTAGTACCTGGAGCCATCTGCTAGGTCACTTTGCTTTACTCGCAACATTAGTATGTCTCATAAAGACTTTTATTGTTTTCAAAACTGACATTATATATGTGAACATAAATCGAAGGCATAGAGATGTAGCTAAGCAATAGAGCATTTACCCAATATATACAAAGCCCTAGGGTCAATCCCCAATGCTTCAAGACTGAACAGAAAGCTGAAATTCCTCAAATCCCACAAATGTTTATTGAATGCTATAAAAGAAATTGTATTTGACTCAACTCAACTCCACTAAAACAGAAACCAGGGGACAGGAGAAGCTGCTTAAAAGATGAGGTAACGAATGGAAAAGAGATGAAGAATTTGGTGGGGAGGTTGGTTAATACAGTTCACAGAGCTGGGTCCAGAGCCAATAAATTCCATGATGATTCAACTTCATAGTCCAAATCCAACATTGTCCAACCAACTGTCTTTTTGATTCAGTAGGCCAGCGATCTGTCTCTAGTTTTTACTCATCTTTCTGGCAATGTGATCTGTTCTTTTTATATTATGAAGAAATGTGAATGTCTTATGTTCCTTATTAAATTTTATTAATATGTATTGATTCTACAGATTAGTATGATTTGGTTAATACTTCTACACATAGGTACATGATTCCACACATATGTAAATTCAACCTCCTTTCACCAACCCTCCTTCCTGTTACACACCCTTCCCAACCTCTATCTTATCACTAGTCTACATTTAGCTCAAATTTTTGAACATTTATATATGAAAGAAAGTGTTCTAAACATGTTTTTCTGTGTCTCACTTATTTACCTTAACATACTACTCTTTATGGATTCATCCATTTGCCACAAAGACAGGATTTCAGTCTTCCTTGTAGTTGAATAATACTTCATTGTATGTATACGTTTATCCATTCATCTGTTGATCGACACCTAGACAAATGCTAAGTCTCGGCTATTGTGACTAGTGCAGCAATAAACACACAGTGATGTGTATAAATACGTATATCTTCAGTACAAAGATTTTGCTTCCTTTAGCTATCTACCAGAAAATGTGATAACTGAATTATATGGTAGAACTATTTAATGAGTGTTCCAAATCAACAAAGTCAAATGTTAAGGCTAGAAACAGGACCTCAGGCCTTAGTTTAACCAAATTTTCAATCTATAACAATTTCTCTTCTTCTTCAAATGAAATTATAAGTTGATTGGTTTGTAATACTCTACCCTAACTTCAGTCTTTTCCATTCTATACAAGTATTTCTATACATATTACTAAGCTCTATCTTCCTGAAGTGTCTGTCCACCATGATAACATCAAATTTGTGAGTCTTACCAAAATTACCACATGTTATTGGAGAAATTGGAATCCCTTTTGGGGAATTTTTAGTCTCATAAATAAAACAACTTAAGAATGCACTCAGAAGAAAGCCCAAGGACAATATTATTAGAGTTTAAAAAGAAAACCCCAGTGCAGCAAATTGTAAATGTTGGCCATTGGCTGGAAGAAAAGGAGGAAAGAGAGAAAGTGATGTCACTTGTATTGAGCTGGGCTAGAAGTTATGCATACAGCAGACAATCGGCCACCATGTAGAACACAGGTTTAGATATACTAAGACCCAATGTGTTAGAGAAGCATGATTTTATAAAGACAAAGGAAGAAGAAAAGGGAAATTATGTTTTTCTGAGTATTATAAAGCTGGGAACCATATAAAACAGAATTGCCACAGCTCTGTAACTGACCGTGCTGGGTATAAGAATTCTGAGAATGAGGGATATATTGTCTTCTGAAAGGGGTAATTCTTCCTCTTACCTCATGAGCTTTAGGTGGATCTACCTTCTGATGGATGATTTCTTAGGTGAGTGACTTACCATACTAGATTGACTCTTTTACCTTTCGGGTAGCTTAAAATCTTAGGTCAGAAAGTGGCTATCTGTAATGGTACTCCTAATCACGGTCACTGTAACAGTAATATACTGCTCCAAGTACACCAGTTATTCTGGTGTTTTTATTATTGTCACATGCATATCTAGCTGCTCTTGGTCTCAGAGTTCTCTGCAAACTCCAGAGTCCTTATCTCTCATGACACACCTTCAACTGTAAGTTAAATACTGCCTGCATCTCCCTTTCATCGCATTTAATCACATGGCATATTTACAAGATGAGTCCCAATAAAGAAGGCTTGTTAAATTTAATGGGTCACTTTTTATATTTGGGTGAAAGGCCTTAAACCCTTATAAATTAGGGCTTGGATTTATAACCCATGACAAATGTGATGGCAAATACTGATTCCCTAGTAAATTCTTTCAACACTCTAGTCCCCACCAATGATGGATGGATAGTACTTACCAGCTGTTACTGTTTACAGAAATGACACTGGTGTTGTTTGATACCTGGACAATATACTTAAACCCACAACAGAGCTCATACAGTCACGACATGCATTTCCATTTTTAAACTTCTACTTTAAAAAACATATTATATACATATGTGCACACATGGACTGAGAACCTAAACACTCTTCAAACCCTGTTTTCCAAATAAAACAAAACAAATCGGCAGAGATTTGGAGTTTCCCACACCATTGTTCAAATTGCTGCAACTGTGGTTCTTTTTTCACAAATTACAGCTCAGTGGTAATTTCCCTCTTAGAGAAAACCACAGAGATCAGTCAACTTCAGCCTTAACATCCTTAATCCTGCTGGTAGACTTTTATAATTTTCTGCTACCAGTGAGCTATCACTTGACAAGTGTTTAAATACTATACATTGTGAAGTTTAAATAAGAAAATTATTTACACAGGAATATTCTTTAAAGTATATTACCAATTATATAGTTCCCTGAACACTTAATCATGCAGCCAAATGGAAAACCCTTCAGGAAGTCTGTCCTCTACTACTTTTCTATAATGAAGGGCACCTCAGGAAATACCCATTTAAATCTCCACAACTGCATTTCAAGCACCTAATCTTACTCTGCAGTGCACTCCACCACTTCTTGTCATCCAAACAAAATGCAGGTAAATGATGGAGAAGCTTAGCTTAGACCCTTTAAATATTTACTGGCTAGTCGACTCTTAGTAATACATGCTGTAGTGTTAGACTCAATTTCATCCTCGAGTGGTCTGCAGACAATTTGGACAGGCTTACTGAGAAGAGCGGGATCTTTCCCCACTTCGCCTTTGAGAAACCATTCCCTTATCGTAAGTGAATTAGTTGAAGAACTTTCCTGCTAGTCGGAGTGTATCAACAAATCAGCCAGGCAAGCTGCACTGATGGCTCACTTATCCCAGCTCCGTTTAGCTGGCTGGACAAAAGGCCTGTGGAAGGAGGGTCTGCTTTGCCGAGTTCTACCAGACACTGATCCCAGTAACACTTGGGGAGTCTCATTTCCCAAAGTGAATTGGTATATTTGCTGGACAGAAAACCAACTTGATTTCTGTTTCATTTCTTTTCTACAAGAGGGATCTGCGCCTGAGTGAAGAACAAGCATGGCTTCCTAACTTCTGAGGCTGCCTTTAAAAGCTGAACTATTCCCAAGGTCACAGCAAGAGACCAAAGCCACTGAGGCCAGAAACCTTCCTGCTGACTAGTTGTCGCACTTATGAAAAGGTCCCTGAGAATATAATTCATATCTATATACACTTATGAAAATATCAGAAATATATGATTAAATTTAAAATTGTATCTATATTTCAGGTATGTGCATATGTACATGTGTATTATGTATGAAGAAGGAGACTCAGAGAATCAAAACTAAGAAATGAGGAATTTTACTGAGAATGTTTTGCATTGCTAGAATGCTTACAGTAAACAGATGCTGCCACTATCATAGCATTAATAAAGAGATCATTTTTCCCTATTTGCTTTTCACACACTGTACATTTGGCATTGGAACTCAATGATGGACTGTAGATGGGCAAGCTGAGACCAGTCCCATTCACTGTAGAGATACAGCAGATAATCTATTGAAGCAGCCTCAGAACAGGCTGCAGACATTACCTGACCCCAGACGGTCCTGAAAGCTCTCTGGCCAAGGAGCTAAAATGCTTTACAGACTCTTCTGTCTCCCTCTTTTCAAAGCATCTTTTCTCAAATGTGGCCCATGCTGTACCTGACATCAGTATACTTGTGACTTTGGGTAAATATTTTAATAATGTTTTGTTAAGGGTTTTAAAAGTACTAGTGAATAAGTAATAAATAAATAAATAAATAAATAAATAAATAAATAAATCCCTCAGTCTTGATTCTGCCAAAAGGCTGCAACACAGGATCCCTCCAGATGTCAGAAAGATGGTTCCTTGATTTCCTGAGGCAAAGGAAGCCAGACCTGCCATAATTACTCTGTTGTGCAGATTGGCACCATATCACAGCTAACACAGCAGAGAACATAAAAGACCAGGTTATAACATCTCTGCTGCTGTAAATTGAAATAATAAACTTTGGCAAACACGGAGGATGGCAAATTCAATTTGACAGTGCTCCCAAAGCAGACTAAGAACAACAGAGGGAGGCTGAATAAATAGGATTAGAAGGCATTTTATTTGATTATTACATCATTGGATGAAGCAACTTGTAATGCAATTCCTCCAAATTGTTAATGCGGTATTCACAAAATGGTAGAAATCAAATTATCATTATGTTTGACATTCAAAATCACTGATTTCCAGGCTGGAAGGGAATTTTCTAACTTTAGTTCCAAACACTCTCTCTTTAAGCAAACACAGGTGAGAGTCCACTGTGTAAAACAGTTAAACCCAAACTTGCTCACTAAAGGGAAGAGAGCTGTTGCTGTCCATTTCCAGATTACAAATCCCCTACCACTCAAGCCCCCAGAAAAGGGCCAGGAGAATGAAAGGAAATATGCAGCTGCGGGGGGTGAGGGTGAGGGTTGAGGAAACCTCTAGAAAGTCCCAAAGACCTAGAATATGAGAAGATCCCAGGAATCAATGGGGATGACCTTAGCTAAAATGCCCAACAATGGGGAGATGGAACCTGAAGAGATCACCTCTAGTAGATACACAGGGGCCACAGTGGAGGGATGGGGTCACCCACCCATCTTCAAAAATTTTGACCCAGAATTGTTCCACCTCTAAAAGAAATGCAGGGACAAAAATGGACAGAGACTGAAGCAAAGGCCATTCATCCAGTGACCAGCCCAACTTGGGATCTATCCCATGGAGTGACACCAAACCCTGACACTATTACTGATGCATGCAGAGGAGACTAACATGGCTATCCTCTGAGAAACTCTACCAGCAGCTGACTGAGACAGATGCAGATACTTACAGCCAACTACTGGACTGAGGTGAGAGCCCCTATGTAAGAGTTAGGGGAAGGATTGAAGGAGCTGAAGGGGATGGCAACCCCATAGGAATTACAACAATATCAACTAACTTGGAACCCTCAGAGCTCTCAAAGACTAAGTCACCAACCAAAGAGCATAAATCGGCTGGTCTGTGATCTCTGGCACATATGTAGCAGATGATTGACTGCCCTGTCTGGCCTCAATGGGAAAGGATCTGCCTAATCCTGTAGAGACTTGTTGACCCGGGGAAGAGGGCTGTAGGGCGGTGAGGTGGGGGTGGCGAGGGTGGTAGGGATGAGGGAATACCTTCTCAGAGACAAAGGGGAGGGTGAAGGGGGTGAAGAACTCTTGGAGTGGGGGCCAAGAAGAGGGGCAATATTTGAAACGTAAATAAATAAAACAATTAAAAGAAATCTTTGGGAATCTAGATAGAGTATCATTAGAAAATGATCACTACCTTCAATTCAAATATAAAGACTTTCCAAGCAAGTTGTGACATTACCTATTTATCCCAGCACAGAGGAGACTGAGACATTAGGGTGGCTTGGGCTATATAGTGAGATCCTGTCACAAATAAGCAACAATAGCAACAATGATAAGAGTTTCTCTCTCTTAGGATTTACTACTAAAAGAGCTATTAATGAAGAAGGAGAATGTTCAGGATTATGCCGGGTTCCTGATTAGTGGTTGTACATTCTCCTTCAATTAGCATGACTTCGCCAGCACTCATTAGCTAGGTTTTCAAAGAGCTGGTCTTAAGTCCAATGAGAGACAGTTGGTTTTCATCAAGATATGTGTGCCACTATCGAACCCAAAAGGTTATAGTATTGTGCTGGTCCTTGATGTTGTTCATAGGCGTCATAGCTAAGGTAGGACTGCTGAATGTCTCCCTCCTTTAGAAACTTGCCTGGCACTTTCTGATACCATGAAAGCTAGTCCTCAGAGAGGGGGCATTCATGTCTGTTGCGGGAAATTTTTTGTTAAATACATTGGAAGAAATATGGCCTACATTCTTTAATAAGCCTTCCAATATTCTGTTCATCATCTTATGTTTTAACTGTGTTCCGAATCCGGAACCAATCACTGCTTTTTAAATAATGAAGAGAAATTAAAAGGTTTTAAAAGACAGACCAAAGCCGATTAGAAAGAGGACAAAAAGCCTAGAAAGATTAAAATATTTCATGCTGTTTAACCTGTGTAAGAAAATACTGGGGAGGGCTGTGGAGAAGGATTTCCTCAACTGCTTGGAATCTCCCTGCAGGAGAATGCTTGCTCTTTGCAGTGGTTCTTCAAGAACCGACCATGTGTGGGGACAAGAAGGTGGAAAGACACGAGTTCAGTCTGCCCAAGAGCTAGACATATAAATACTTGATTGACACTGCAGTGTCATGGGTACTGTAATCAAGGCATATATGGAGAACAACATGCAGAAAACGAGTGCTACCTCCTAAAGTAATACAATAGAACATGAGCAACCTTAAAGGAAGATAAAGAGAGCTTCCAGAACCTCAGTGAGGGGAAATTCCAGGCAGAGGAAATAGTATGTGCAAAGACAGAAGACAAGAGAACAGCAGTGACCTCAGGGACTTGCAGTGAGCTCAACAAAACTAGAAACTGTCATCTAACACAAGCGTCCAGAAAGGTCAGAGACAGGGACTGACATGGTTGTGCAGCTAGAAAGAGTATAAAATCAATAATATATCTGTTGGAATGGACTTCCTGACAGCATCCTTTCTACCAGCAACTAAAGAGTAATTCTGGGGAGAGGACTGTCAATCAACCTTCCAGTTATATATCATATTCATTTTTATACCATGGAGGCTGTTTCAGTATCATCCCTGCTAACATTTGAGGACTTCATCCACCATGAAAGGGAGCCACTGAGAGACCAGGAAAAGGGTCAGCAGGTAAGGTGCTTTCCATTGGAGCCTGACAACTTGAGTTCAGTCTCCAGAACTCACATAAAAATCCAGATATGAGGACGTGCATCTGCAATCTCAGCACTCCTACGGTGTGCAGAATTACCCAGAGGCACATGGGTCATCTAGGCTGGTACACAGCACAGGGGCTGAAATAAGAAAGCTGGTTCAAACACTGAAAGGCAAGAACCAACTCTTGAAAACTGTCCTTTGACCTCCACAAGCATACAGTATATGTCAGCCACACTCTTACACACACACACACACACACACATACACACACTCACACACTCACACACTCTCACACACACACAAATAAAATATACAGGAAGAGAGCTACTAGACAGTTTTTATCAAGCAGGATGCACAATCAAATAGCATACTTATTTTTTTAATTAAACCCTCTCTCCATGGAAATATTTATTACATAGTTTTTACACCGTGGATTGGCTGTTTCTGACACTGTTTCACCTTTGGGCAACTAAATGGGGGAAACTGCAAAAGAGTTCTCACTTCACTTATGAGACTGTTCTGTGATCAACATCAGAGAGCAACTGCCCAGTTACATTTTCTCCTACCTTTCTGCAGAACATGACACTTGTAAAAAGAGCTCACTGGAAGCAGACCCTCTTTGAGTGACAATCTACAAACGGCAGAGGCGCTGGTTGGTGTTGAAATTCTTTTCACACTAGAGTCCCTGTAACCCTTAGCAGCTAGCACCACCGGGAAGTGGCCTCCTATCCCTAAGCTGTCCACATGCTTGCCATCTGTTCACCCAGATCCAGCTACAGGGCCACAGCGTGCTGCAGAGGTCAAAGTTCCACCTGAAAAAAGCCAAGAGCTGTCAGGAGGAAAGAAAGCATTTCAAAGTCACTGAGCAAACCTGGAAACTGTGGGGGAGGGATCAGATCTCATTCAGCTCAAGAGTCACCACTAGGTCATACCTTTCCAGATACACTGCAGTCACCTAAGTTCAGTCCTTTCCATGTGATATCATACAAAGTTAAAAACTCAGCGTTTTCTTTTTAAAATATTTCCATTTATTGGTAAATCATCACATAAACTGTTTCTTGATTTTTTTCTTTTGCTAGTTTTTCCTCATATTTCAATTACCTGTTTATCTACTACTGTGTGAGCATTTTTTTTTTAAGATCTATTTATTTATTTTCTGTATGTGAGTACACTGTAGCTGTCTTCAGACACACCAGAAGAGGGCATCAGATCACATTGCAAATGGCTGTGAGCCACCATGTGGCTGCTGGGAATTGAACTCAGGACCTCTGGAAGAGCAGTCAGTGCTCTTAACCACTGAGCCACCTCTCCTGCCCTATTTTTTCCTCATTTACAGAAGATTAGACTTCCCACCTCTCTCTTTCTCCCTCCCCCACCTCCCCTAATACTCACCTAATTAAATCAAGCAGCTTTTCATGCAAAATTCTAAGGTTTAAATTTTTCCTTTTGATTAGAAGTTTAAAAAAAAAAAAAAAAAAGATAGAATTGCTGACTTTCAAAAATAGTTTTTCCAAGATTTTTAAACATGAGGCCATCAGATCATTGATTTTGAAGAAATCCAGTGTGGATAGCATTTCTAAACTCCCAGGGTCTAGAAGACTTGTATTCCCCGAGAGGATCCCCAGATATCTCAAGGTCATGGCCATGCTATCATATAAGTTATGTGATCAAAGTGGCCATGCTGGCAGCTTTATGAACATGACCACAATAACCTGATGGGACCATCTTCAGAAAAAGCCCAGTTGCTTTAACCTCTTTTCGTGATGCTGCTCTTAAAAATTTAAAGCTGTCTCATTTTCAAACTCTTATTAATTAATTCAACAATTTATTGAATAGCAGCTGAGCACTAAGCTCTAAATTATGTACAGAAATAAATTAATGAGCAGAAGACACTACCACTCCCCAAATGTAGTAGACACTTACTGTCTAGCTTTCATGGTGATGCTCCCCAGGGAGCTCTGGCAACTTGTCAGTCCCAGGCCAATTCATTCAAAAGTTCCAGGGATAAAGCCCTGATTTTTCAAGAGTCCTAAGTGATCCCAAGGTGAAAGATAAAACACAGTAAACAAATAATTATATAAATAGATGCAAAGACCTAAACTAATGAAAACAGGATCTGTTACATGTTTAGAAGGCTGCATTGTCATTCACTAAAATATATAACTCAGACTAAGTGGAAACCACTTGTGCATGAGAGCTACAAGGGCAAGCATAGCGCAGGATCATCTCAAGAAGCACTGATCATCCTGGCTGTGCTTCCTCTCAATGTGCCAGATCTGTGCTAAGTATCTGGGAGTTTCTGGTCATTGCCAACTGCTCCAGTGAGTAAACCCACCTGCCTCTCATCAAATGGGTACATAAACTAAAGGCCATGAGCAAAGATCCTCACCTGCCTGACTCTCTCAACCCCTGGTGAGTTGCCTAAATGGAGCCACTTCATTAAAATGCAGTGCTGAGAGGATGCATGGGAGTGAAAGTTCTGACGGGCAATAGATGCCCAAGCTAAAGGAAAAAGGAGAGCTGATCCAGTAGGTCTGTTTGCAGACATAAAGGGAAAAATAAATTCTGTAAGGCTCTAAGCAAGATTGTCTGAGATTTGCTGAGGGATATGTGCAGAATCCTTATATAATGAGCTTCTTTAAATAAACAAACAGCTTCTGGCTTTCCAAAGCTTCCGGGTACTGGGGAGGTTATTAAAAAGCAAGAGGTGGTGACCTGAGCCTTGTTGCTGCAGCTGTGAGAATCCCTCATATCAGTGTGTGCTCACCTAGTGCACACAGCAGCTCTCAGGGGAATGATTTGGTTCTGTTTCATTTTGCAATTTTAAAAAGTCCTCTGGAATCACCCATTTGATTTACATCATAGTAGGTGGAACTATACCTATGAATCCATTATTTCTTCATTATAGTTTTGTTTGATCTCCAGTCTTTGCCTGGGTTGTAAACTTTAATCAGGTCACTACACTACCATGTAGTTGTCACAAAGTAGATAATATGGAAATTTAAGGAACAGTAATAATGTGGACAAGTACATATCTCTAAAGCAAAAATACTCTTTCCCAAGCCCACAAAATCCAATTTCAATTATATAATGAGAATATTGTATTTTTTAAAAAAATATATAAGCATACAGGAGTGCTGTAAGAAGTGACTGCAGGAGACAAGCAAAGGAGCTAAGAATTTGCCGCTCTTCCAAAGATCCTAAGAAGAGACTAACTAAGCCTGGATTTCATTGCATAAAGAAAGAAAGTTCCATTTTTAGTAATTATACAAGTTGGGGGTATTTTAAACATAGCACAAAATGCTCACACTTAGTTTTATCCTGAAGGCTGCCCAGTGAAGTCTGCTTTGTGGATGACTGACACAAGACAGAACCCAGAAGCTCTGAGAGGCCTTGGTTGCCTGTCAGGATGTATCTCTAATTCAGTTTACATCATAAATGTACAAAGTAAGAAAGGGGTAAAAATTAGAAGAATCTGTGATCTGAATTAGTGCCCAAAGCCAGGATCTGATTTTCTACAGTAAGGTGAAGACTCCTTTTGGTGCTTTCCAGGAACTGACCAAACCTATCTGGTAACATTCAGTGGGATTTCCTTGGAATGCTGAAGTGCTATATGTTCTATTAAACATATTAGATAATTATCCTGCCACATTATTTAACCGCTAGATAGTCATGGGCCTTAGCGGAACTTACCTCTATGCTTCTTCTAAATGAACATAGCAATAAAGTGCCACATAAGAACACATTGCTATGGATAGATCGGTGCATTGCTCAATCTTCATCTAAGAAGATTCCTCTTGCAGTAGATGGTCATTTGCACAGAAAACTACAACCGAGTAACATGCAAGGAATAAGAAACTTTAGAATGCTATGCCTTAAATGGGATGTATGTCTGTATCACACCCCTTCCCCTAACAGTCCAAATCTATACAGAAGAGGTGGTGGAAGCATTCCAAGAGCCAGAGATGGTGAATGACCTTAAGGAAACAACACAGAAAGGTAGGTTCACATATGAACTCACAGAGAGTGGGATAGCATGCACAAGAACTGTGCAAGCTCAAGCCAGACAAATTTCCAGCAAAGAAATTGGGAAGTGGGCATAAAGTCCCAATCCTGACCCAGGAGCTATTGGCATTTCACAGCGGCAGCGTTGAAAAAAAAAAAAAAATTCAGTGGAGTGATGCTAGGTTTATCAACTACAGTCTAGGCAGCTGACCAGCACATATTAGAGTCCGGGAATGGGCTTTTCTTTTTTTCTTGTTTGTTTAGTTTTTAAGAAAGAGAAGGAGCATAAAATTGGGTGGATATGGATGGGAGAGGGAGGATATAGGAGAGTTGGGGGAGGGGAAAGAATAAGATCAAATACAGGGTATGGGATTCTCAAAGGATAAATAAAAACAAGGAAAACAAAATAAAATGAGCCCATAATAATCTCAAATACTCAGATTTGCTGTCTAAAAATAACTCAAGCCAATTCTATCGGTTACATGGTGTAGTCAGCTAGACCATGAGTCAAAATTACATTCTCCAATATGTAAGCATACATAATATGATTCACAAATATTTCGCTTACCATGGCAGCTTCTTAATCTTTATGTTATAATAGGGTTGCATTCCAAATGATCTTAGGGTTATTTAAAGGCATTTGTTCTTTAGACAGGTTTTGCAAAACAGTATGTGGCCAATGTATATAGTTTTTTTTAAGCTATTGCTAAACCACAGTTCCACAAAGGACTATGCAGTCAAAATCGGAAGAAAATGTAATAGAACTAATGATTTTAAAAGGACAACATATGGTAAACAAAAATGAAAAAAGCCAAACTCTAAGAATATTATTTATGATAATTTCTTATTTTCTGACTTGTTCTAGGAAGTATTTTAGATGACTTGGTTATGTGCATGCAATAGTTTAGGTTTGCTCCCAGGAATTTATGTGCTAGACACTTAATTTTCAGTCATTTATTAGCGGTACTTGAGGAGAAGGCCTTTTGCAGGTAATCAGTATCAGATGAGGTCAAGATGGTGGGATCCAACATTCTATCAGAGACGCTTTTAAAAGTTTTGGGCTAGCCTACAACGTCATGGCTTACCGGTCCTACTGACTTTATAAGAGGAGAAAGCTAAATTGGAAGTGATGGCATTGTCTTCTCTCTTTTCATGTAATTTCCCGCAATGCTTTGGGACCTGCAAGAGTCAGAAGGTTCACGCCAGTCATGACCCCTTGACCTTGGCCTGTCCAGGCTGCAGAACTCTAAGAACTAACATTACTATCATTATAAATCATTCACACTGTGGTATTTGGGTGCAGCATCAAAGGAGGTCCAGGTACCTCCCACCTGAGCTTAAACCTAACGCTTTTCTTCATTTTTACCACAACCTGCCTCAAAATATATCAAAGTTCCTAGAATCGATTTCTTTCTAAGGGTTGAGAAGCTCATCAATAATCTAAGCAAACATAAACCCTGGAAAAGTCTTGGAATGAGGTGTGGTTAGTTTAGCTTGTGATGCCTAGGAAAACAAAACGTATTTCCCATTTCCCGAGGACCCTAACGGTTGGCTTACAGAACATAGAATAAACAAAATAAGACATATTTCATGGACTCAGTAACACACCACCACCACAAGGAATATTCTCATTAAGACTTTTATGAGTTTAGTTTCTAGCTTTAAAAAAAAAAAGTTCATTAAGGCAGTTTATATTTTCGTTTTTAATTTATTAGCATTATGATTAGTGTTCATGTGTGATAGGGGAGGAAACATGAGTATGCCACTGTGTGTGTGTAGAGGTCAGAGGAAGCAGATTTCTCTCCTTCAACTTTATGTAGGTTCTAGGGATCAGGTCATCAGGCCCTGCTCAGCAAGTGCTTCCTCCCATCCACTAAGCTGTCTCATCGGCCCAAACTAAGACAGTTTTAAAAATAAAATTAAGTAGAAAAAAGGGATCGCTGGACATTTATGAAATTTTGGAGTCAAATATGCCAAGTCTATTTATCTAAAGATATATTTGAAGTCTTGAAACTAAAAGAACAATAGTCAGCATTTCTCAGGCAGGAGAGGAACACCTCTCAGAAGTGATAACCCTCATCTCCCAGGACCCCTGAGAATGCTCTCTTCCTCTGAGTAAATTCCACTTTATCAAACCCTAGGAGGGTCTTACACAGCTACAGCAACTGCTCTAAAGTGACTTCTCACTGAGATAGCTAGGCAGATGCTTTCACGCTGACCCTCAGGAAGGAAAGTCATTCAGTACAGATGGGAAGGCATAAAACCTTCCTTTTTAAAGTAGAGTCAAGGCCTAGATAACTGAATTTCTTAAGATAATAATCACCATTTATAGCCAGAGTACTCTGGTCTTTTGACAAACATTAACAAAGAAAATAACTGTGCTTAGAATTCTGGTCATGAGCGCAAAAGTGGTCAAAGAAGTCCAAAAAAAATAGATTGAGTGAGCCAGACATTTTCCCCACAGTGCTGTGGGTCTCCAGGCTCTCTGCCTCCCTTTCCAGCTTCCTCGGTGTCCTAGGAGACTCACTAACATCATCTGCATCAACAGCTACCCTTGCCCTCTGACTGTTGGGCATTTCTGCCAGTGGGAATCAGACTCATTCAGGAAGCCAAGGGAGTGTAGGCAACAATAAACTGAATAGGGTTGAAACAAGACAGGAAGAACAGAGCAAGATGGAAAGACCAAGTCAGAGACATTAACATGATGCTGATTGCCTAAGGGAGGTAATACACTAGCTGGTGAAACAGGAGGCAAGGCTTAGGAAGACCCCTGGCAGACAGAACTGCTGGGTCTGTATTGCACAAAGGCCACACTCTGCATATGGATGGATTCACATGCCTCACAAATGCAGAGCTGATTGTAATGGTCCTGTTCTCAGAAGGATTTGGCTGGCTGGCCTCATTTGCAGTTCAAGATCATTCTTGGTGCCTGAGTAGAGGCCACAGTTAAGAAGTGTTTCTCTATCTCCAGGTGCAAAAAGAGCATGGATAAATGATTTTTGTAAATCTGCCACAATGCTGTACTTCAGGTATTTCATTTTCATAATCCATTAAGAGATGAAATGGAATCAGTAGGTCATCATGGTCAGACGTATTTAAATGTTTTAATATGACTGGAGATATAAATCTATACCGTAGTCCTTGATTTCTTCTATTCATCCAAAACCTTTATTATTCAAAAGTGCTCACCGAGAAAAATATCTTCATGCAAAGGACTATTACATATTCTTACCATATTCTCCCAAACTTGAATGGTAAGCAATTGTACATCACTGCCACCACCCGCTGCCACGGATGTGCATATGGAGTCTCACGAATAAGAACGTAAAATAATGACAGGAAGAAAACAAACCAAAAGCTAAAATTACCAGTGGAGCTGATTAGCATATGTATAAGAGACACTTGTACAGATGTGGGTTGCTTTCTTTAGAACCTAAGCTCTCAAAGAAGTGATTCTTAATCATTTTTGGAGTTGTGAAGTCTTATTATTTGTTTGCTTTTTATGATCATCACCAGCTCCCTTCCAAAAGCATATTTTTAAATGGGAAGAAATAATTTTATTTTTGAGCATTTGCTCTTATTTTTACCCTCCCAAAGAATCTCTCTAGAGGTTTGCCTAGTTATCATTAGTTAGGAATCCAGCAGCCTCCCCTCTTGACCTTTTTGGTTTGCTTCCTTTAATGTGCATTTAAATATCCATTGGCCACAGCAAAAGGTGTAAATAAAGGGAAGAAAGATAACAAAGAGTCATTTCTACAAAACCATTCCAAGTTCACATAGTTTTCACTGTATAATGCACAGTGCATGTGTGCGCTCATGTGGGCGCTTGTGGGAGATGTGCACACACATGTCCACACAGTGATGTAGAGACTGGAAGACAACTTCCAACATCACCCTAAAGAACACCATCTACCTCCTTTGAGACAGGGATTCTCATTACCCTTGAGCTCATCAAGTAGATTAGATTAGCTACCAAAGAAAACATCCTGTCTGTCTACCAACACTTGCTACCACAATTGACATGTGTTTTAAATTTTTTCATTTATACATATACAGAAAGGGGCATATGCATGCTATACAGTATATGTGGAGGTCAGAAGACAATTGATTCTGTCATTTTTTTCTTTCATTCCATGATGGGGCCGAGCGTTCAAACACATACCAAAATCATGTCATCTGACTACCAAGTGCTTTTACCAACTGTCTCACCACTGACACCTGACATTTTTATGTGGCTTCTAGAGACTGAAATCTGAGCCTCACACTTGAGAGGCAAGTACTTGATTGACTCTGCCTTCTCCCCAGCCCTACCCAGGACACTTTAAAGTAGATGAGAAGAGGTAGTGTCATTAGACATGATTTCCCCACATATATACTCAGGGACTTTTCTATTTAAAAACAGATTACAAGTAACTAAATCTCCACAGATTCATGTGCAGCTCCTCACACACCCCACTGAGCTAAGCCAGTTTCATAGGCTTTACTAAGGGAATTTGAAAGAAAACTGTCACATGCAGAACTTGATTTTGCAATTTACTTTAAGCAGAGGTTTAAAATCTTCCTATAAGGTTTACTAGAAGCCCTCTATGAGAGCTAAAATGCAAAGTAATTCATTCCTCTGAGGGAAGGAGGGAACTGGTATTCTTACACATGTTTCTTAGAATCCGAGTTGGAAGGACTTTTTCTCTGTTATGGGAATAAATAGCCCATGAATATAACTTGAAACTACAAACTCCACTGAATTACTTTCAATAACTTTCTCATTTTCATTTATCTTCAGGAGGTTTCTCCAGGTGTGAAGCCACCTGGGAGCAACATTATGAGTCCAACAAAAGTGCTTCTGAAAGAACTATCAAGTCCTAGACCGTCTAACAAGCCAAAGAACCGTCACTGACAGTTTCTACACATGCCTCCTCCCCCTCCCCACTCCATTTCATCCTTCCACCCATCTAACACCTCAGTGACTCTTCCTCTGTGTAGCAGACCAGCCTGTTCCCAAAGAGGTAAAGTCTGGTCTGACCAGATCGGTGATGTCTCCAGTGGATCGTCTCAAGTCCATTGTAAGCTCTACCCTGGAGTTGAGAGAACAAGAATCCTCTCCACATATCGGACACACAGAATAGCATCGCTCGGCCAAGAGACAAGAAAAAGCCATGTGCCTACTCCAAAGCAAAGGCTCTGTGCAGACTACATGAGCAGAGAAGCCTAGGAGGCAGAAAGGGTCATTTAATTTGTCTGGTTGTTCGCACAAACTAGCTACCCATTCTGATCCAAATCATGACTCTGAAATTGCAAATCAACTAACTCCGTTCTCGCTTTTAACTACAGAATTATTTATGCAACCAACATTTCTGCTCCTCTGAAAGGGATAAAAGTGCCTTCAAATCCTTTAAAAATAAAGTTGGCAAAATGCAAGAAAAGCTAGGAGTGATAATGTCACTGCCAGAAAAAAAAATGATTAAATTCCACTTAGAGGAAATGTCATCACTGCATATCAGGTACCCATTTGAGGACTACAGCAGCCCTATTAGGATGATGCTACCAGGACAAAGAGCAAGGGGAAGGGCGGGGCCACAAGTCAGGGAAGGAAGCATAAACCAATATAATGAAAAGGGAGTAACCTCACAGCTAAATAGTTTACTTTTCAAAGGCAGCACAAGGGCAGAATGCTTCGTGAAAAGAGAAAATTAGTTTCCAAAGCATATACATTCTACAAAGAGCCAAGTTAATTATTCAAAGCAGAAGACCATGAATTCCCACAATTTAGTCATTCTATTCTGACACATTCAGGCCCAGTGAGCTGCTTCTTATCACCAAGACTTTGATAATTGGCTTAGACATATAAAATAAACTTTCTGGAGAATTCAGTTATAAGCAGGTATGACATCCTAATCGGGATTTTATTAGCCCTTTCTCTGTGCGGTAATGTATTAGCAATCACTGTGACATTTTCTGCTCTGGGGGCTTTTGGCCTTGCTCATTTTTTACACTTGCTAGAAAATAAATTTATTCATGGTAGAGATCTAATCCAATACACTACACTGTTTACTATGCTTTCTAAAGGGACAGGTCTCGCAGAATTAATGGAAAGTGACATATACATCATAGGAGAAAATGTTCTGTCTTCAGCCGGGCATAGCTGAAGAGCAAGAATCCCTTATGATTCTAGCAACTTGGGGATTATGTCAGCACAGGCTCTCTGTCCCTTTCCCTGGCCACACGTTTTTGTTTTTTAATCCATCTAAGAAAAAGAAGGGAGACAAAGCAGCCAACACCATGTATGGACTAAATTTCTCTCCTCAACAGCGACTGTAAGTTAAAGCATTTCTCTGAGATGTCCGCTACTGAGATAATACTAATATGCTTTTAAAAATCATTTTCATTTATTGTCTTTTTATTTATTTATTGTGGGTGTTCATTTCTGTGTGTATGTGTGAGCATGCATATGAAGGTCAAAGGACAACTTGTAGGAACCACTTTCCTCCTCCCACCAGATAGGCCCGGGATCAAACTCAGGCTGTCAGGCTTTGCAGCAGTTTTGTTGAGCCTTCTCTCCAACCATAGTGCACTTCTATCACATAAAAATCATCAATAGAGGACCTGGTGTCAACTCTATGAATTGAATGTGGTTTGATTCCCACATTCTGTATGGGAATAGATTAGAATCTGTGACTCTATCATCTGAATACAGAACTATCATTATAGCTACCCTCAAAATTTAAAGTATTTCCCCTTTCAGCATGGGCTGTGTGACCCAAGCAGGGAGAACAGGAGTCAGTTATATGTCTGTGCACACATGCTGTAGACTTCGTTCAGCCTCACTGCTTTATCAAGGGCAGTGTAGAGGAAGGGCATCATTCAGGACCCTGGCTGTGGAACTCCCCTGCAAAGGTAGTCTTTGCTGATCCCTACGAATTTAAGAATCAATCAGAAGGAATCCATGTACTGCAGCAAGAAGGTTTTCCTCAGTATCCACAGTGTTTTGCCTACGGGCACCATATCTGGGTACTATCATGGGTTGTCTAGATGAAAAACCTGAGGCAGGGACAAGCTGGCTCAATCCTCTTGCCAATAAAGTCCCACAACCCAGAGATGGAGAGGACCCAAATGAAACTGCCTTCTTGGTCCAAGAAGATAATTTTCTTGGCCAACAGAGCTGTTGTTGATGTGGTGTCTGTTGGGGACAAAATTGACAACCCTCTCTTAAAGGTTGGCAGTGAGAACCACAAGTACAAAACAAAGAGGAACTGCTGGCCATGTGTACAATGCATATCCATGAATTCTGGGCAGAATTTTTTATTTTTTGATGTGGCAATTACCAGCAGATTGGCAAACACCGCAACATCAGAAAAGATGTCCCTACTGTGATCAAAGTTGGTCTCACTGCTCCCCATGGACTGAGCAAATACTTGGAACCACTGTTAAAGAAAAAGAAAACTAAAATGGAGGATCCCAGTAAAGTTTGTCCTTTGTTTTTTTTTTAACGAAGTGATGGATTAGTGTGTTGGGACTATTTAATTCTTGTGTTAAGGCTCCATCCCTAAGATTTCTTATCCTTAGAGAGTTGCGCTCATTTAATACTTATGGCAGCAAAACTACTGCTGCATAAATCATAGCATATATATGTCATAAATATCCTATCTTAAATCATACATATATCATCATATTATCCAATAGAAATAGGAGGGAAATCAAAGTAGCATAAATGACATTTAGTTAAAAGCTGAAAACGTCTAGTCTTACCCTCTTTCTCATAGGCTCTTAGGTTATGTGTGCTCAGGCATCAGAGACAAAGGAAGGAGGTCATACATTTTCAGTCACTGAGCTTAGACCCCAAGACCTGATATAAAATTCCTTAATAAACTGAGCAGAAAACATTTGGTGTAAATAGAAGAGCCCAAGACTTAAGACTTCTGCTCAATGGTAGAACATCTGTTCAGCTTGTGAAAGGCCTTACATTCAGTCCTCAGTACCACAAAAGAAATTTTTTAAAATACAGGAGCCTGTATGAAGTCACTCAAGTCATAAATCATCTCCAGACTCCCATTTAGTGTTTAAAACATTGAAGTGAGCAATGTTGTAGGCAAAACACAGATGAGAGGAGGGGTGGTAAATAGTACATGGTCCTGTCTTTTTCCAGGAAGATGTGAATTGCCCAGAAGCCACAGAAAAGATAGAGAGAGAAGAGTCTTACCTATGTAGGTGAATTGATTTTTAGCATAAAATAGTTGGAAAGATAATGGACTTCAATATGACACTCTATACTTGTATAAAACGTACTTCAATTCTGCTTACCCACATTTCACATTTCATTGGCTCCCTCCCTTCAGCAGGTGATCTTTTTACATGGAGATCACATATGGGACCCAATATGGCGTAACCAGGACAACAACATGTAGAAGCTGACAGAAAAGTATATGGTGCTTCTCAGAAGGTCTCATGATCTAGTCTTTGAAATATAGAGTATTTCTCTTGAAACCTAATGAAAACGTCATTCATCACTGACATTTGCTCTCCTCCATGACTTGGATTTTCTCTAATGAACTGTTATATTATTAAGCATTTATTTCCCATGGATCTTCTAAAAAGTAAAAAAAAAAATCATAAAATCATAATCACATCCAAGACCAAAAAACATGCAGAATAAGAATAATCCTGTGGTTAAAGTCCTTACTAGAGTGCTATCTCATTATCCACAGATGGTGTCTGTACAGTGGCTAGCATACACATGGGAGGAAACAGCTGCTCTTACTGACTGTTTGGCAAAACTGCACTTTTAGAGATCTGGTAAGGAGTTTTCAGCCTCTGAACATTCCAGAGTCCATGAAAGTATACTTTTGAGTTTTATTCTAAATTATAAAATACTCAAAAAAAACAAAAAACAAAAAACAAAAAAAAAACAATCTGGGCTCTTCCCTCATGTTTCTTCAGCCACCCTGAGCTTTTACTATGTCCACAGAGGCTCATTTTCTCCTTTGCATTTTTCTTTTCATTGCAGTCTTTTCATAGGTTAGAGCTAAATTGAATATTCATCTCTGGAGGTGACCAAGCCTCTGCTGAGAAAGGTGCATGAGTATAATGCAGACAGCTGTCCTTTGGCAAGGCCCAAGGAGGTGGGTCCCTGCATGGCCAGGACCTGGGGGATATTCATGCAGAATCTCCAGGCCTTTCCTGAGGGACTGCTTTGTTCACTTTTGCCTTGCCTTTGCATTTTTTGGCTTTAGTATTGGAGGTTTTTACTTTCATTTTGTCTGTCACAGATGTTTCCCCAGAATCAGAAAAAGAAAAGTTGGACTGTGATTTATTCTTGTTTGTCTCTGTGGATTGTGGGAGTGGAATAGATCACTACCCCTCTGTTTGTTTTTAATGGTGATGTAGTTGAGTCAACACAAGGTCCTGGTATGGATACATCAGCTAAGTTCTGGATGTTCTCTTCCAATGAAAACTTAGTTCTGACAGCAATTTGTCCACCAACTTGTTCCAAACAACAGTTAGTTAATTATCAAAAAAGTATGAAGGTCTTGCTGGATCGTTGGTTCCAAGGCCTAATAGGAACATTTAGAGATGAGCCAGGCAAGGATGAGGAACTGATTCAGGTCTATCACCTCTCTATACTGAAACCAAAATTGCTACCAATCACAGTTGCTCTGTTATGTATCATTGTGTTGGGTTAGATATTAACTACTTGTTGAAGCTATATTTCTTCTTTCTTGATACAGTACATGAGTTAGCAAACAAAAAAACAAAACAAAAAAAAAACACAGAAATTGAGGGAGAGAAAGAAGAGTATAATATGCACAATATTGTTAAAAGTTGGTTCTTAAAAGAGACTGTACATGAGAAAATGAGAAAATGAATATAAAACCTTTTGAGCTGTGAAAAAATAGATGTATAAACAAAGGTGGCCTGAGTTGTCTCAGTGCCAGAGTATGTGAGCTACACTTCCTGGTCAAAGTCTTCTTTCACCTATTCTATACATTCTCCTTTGGGTTTTGAACCCTGCCAGGGCTGAACTCCAACACATCTATTACACAGAAGTGGTTCCTCAATCTCAATCTAACTTATCTTTCTAGACTTTGGTCATATTATTAAAGACTCTGCACCACTCAAATTAATTGTATCCAGACTCTGCACCACTCAAATTAATAGTATTCATTTTCCTATTTTTTATTAACAGTTTCTGAGATCCCAACAGAAGCATCATAGTAAAAGATCCAATTTAAACTACTAACTTACATCTGAAGAAATTTCATCTCAGAACAGCTAGAAACAGAGAGCATAGATTCTGATATCCTTGGTTGTATAACAAACACCCGCAACTGATAGGTTAGTATATTTTCTGATTTTGTAGCTTACATGAACAATTAATGTTCTAGAATAAGAAGCCTAAGTTGACCATCACACAAATGTAGAAGTCAGTATTATTATGGGCAAGGGTACCTTGGTTCACTCCTAGGGGTTTGTCCTCATTATTTAATAGTTTCAAGGAAAGAGATCAAAAAAGTTGAAAGGTAAAACTATAACACTTCCTGGGGTGTACAATCTGGAATATACAGAATACTGCTTCTACTATATTATACAACTCAAAGTTTAGTATAAACATCTCTCCTAGCCAAAAGAGTTAGCTCAGTTGGTAAAGTACTTGATTTGAAACCATGAGGATCTAAGCTAAATCCTCAGAACACAGGTAAGATAGATAAATAAATAAAACCGTTAAAGTTTGGCATGCCACGATTTCTGTTCATCTGCCTGAGGATCTGCAGCATCTCTGTTCTTATATCATCATACTTGTAAGATGAGCACTTGCAAGAAGAGGCAACAATATAATATAAATGTAAGTCAATCTCATAATTTCCCATGACCTAGTTAGAATGTAGCTGCCGAGGTGTAAGAAACAATTCAGCTGATCTCCCAAGGATGAAGATGTCACTAATGAGGTTTTACTGTACAGTTTTAATGGCAGTCTTAATAACAGCTATATCCAAGGCAATTCACCCCCAATAACATTAATACATTGCAATTAAGACTACAGATTAATTTCCTGCCGTGACTCTAAAGAAGGATCAATGCTTGTCAAACAAAGTGACAATATAAAGTTTAAAGCTAGAGTGGGGTGGAAAAAAAGTTTTTTATTTTTTAAATAAAAATAATTATAAAATACCTCAACTACAGCTAACTTCATTTCCCTCATACTTTGTAAAAAATAATGTATTAAAAACCATATAATTATCAGAACCCAGTTCTCCCACCACAAAAAGGCCTGGATACCCGAACACACCTAAAAAGCAAGACTCAGATTTAAAAACACGTCTAATGATGATGATAGAGGACTTTAAGAAGGACATAAATAACTACCTTAAAGAAATACAGGAAAACACAGGTAAGCAGCTAGAAGCACTTAAAGAAGAGACACAAATATCCCTTAAATAATTACAAGAAAACACAATCAAACAGGTAAAGGAGTTGAACAAAACCATCCAGGATCTAAAAATGGAAATAGAAACAATAAAGAAATCACAAAGGGAGACAACCCTAGAGATATAAAACCTAGGAAAGAGAACAGGAGTCATAGATACAAACATAATCAACAGAATACAAGAGATAGAAGAGGGAATCTCAGGTGCAGAAAATACTATAGAAAACATTGAAACAACTGTCAAAGAAAATGCAAAATGCAAAAAGCTCCTAACCCAAAACATACAGGAAATCCAGAACACCAAAACCTAAGGATAATACATATAGAAGAGAGTGAAGATTCCGACCTTAAAGGGCCAGTAAATATCTTCAACAAAATTATGGAAGAAAATTTCCATAACCTAAAGAAAGAGATGAACATAAACATTCAAGAAGCCTACAGAACTCCAAATAGATTGGACAAGAAAAGAAATTCCTTCCATCGCATAATAGTCAAAACACCAAATGCACAAAAGAAAGAAAGAATATTAAAAGCAGTAAGGGAAAAAAGTCAAATAACATAGAAAGAGAGACCTATCAGAATTACACCACACTTCTCACCATAGACTATGAAAGCTAGAAGATCTTGGACAGATATCATACAGACCCTAAGAGAACACAAATGCCAGTCCAAGCTACTATACCCAGCAAAACTCTCAATTACCATTGATGGTGAAAACAAGACCTTACCAAATTTACACAGTATCTTTCCATAAATCCAGCCCTACAAAGGATAATAGATGGAAAACGCCAACACAAGGAGGGAAACTACACTCTAGAAAAAGCAAGAAGGTAATCTTCATTCAACAAACCCAAAAGAAAATAGCTGCACAAACATAAAAAATAACAGGAAACAACAATCACTATTCCTTAATATCTCTTAACATCAATGTACTCAATTCCCCAATGAAAAGAGAAAGACTAACAGACTGGAAAACAGGACCTAGCATTTTCCTGCATGCAGGAAATACACCTCAGTGTCAAAGACAAACACAACCTTAGAGTAAAGGGCTGGAAAACAATCTTCCAGGCTAATGGTCCCAAGAAACAAGCAGGAATAGACATTCTAATATTGGATAAAATCAACTTTGCACCAAAAGTCATTAAAAAAAGATAAGGAAGGACACTTCATACTCATCAAAGGAAAAATCTACCAAGAAGAACTTTCAATTCTGAACATCTATTCTCCAAATGCAAGGGCACCCACATTCATAAAAGAAACATTACTAAAGCTCAAAGCACACATTGCACCTCACACAATAACAATGGGAGATTTCAACATCCCACTCTCATCGAAACTAACTAAACTAAACAAAACAAAGATAAACAGAGACAGATAACGAAAACAAAACTAAACAGAGATACATTGAAAATAACAGAAGTTATGGACCAAATCGATTTAACAGATGTCTATAGAACATTTTATCCTAAAACAAAAGAATATACCTTCTTCTCAACACCTCATGGTACCTTCTCCAAAACTGACCAAATAATTGGTCACAAAACAGACCTCAACAGATACAAGAAGACTGAAAGAATCCCATGGCTCCTATCAGATCACCACAGACTAAGGCTGGTTGTCAATAGCAACAAAAACAACAGAAAGCCCACATACACATGTAAGCTAACCAACATACTAGGCAATGATAACTTGGTCAAGGAAGAAAGAAAGAAAGAAATTAAAGTTCTAGAAAAAGAAGCACACCTGAAAGTTCTAGAACAAGAAGCAAATACACCCAAGAGGAATAGAAAGCAGGAAATAATCAAACTCAGGGCTGAAGTCAACCAAGTAGAAACAAGAAGAACTATACAAAGAATAAACAAAACCAGGAGCTGGTTCTTTAAGAAAATCAGTAAGATAGATAAACCTTTATCCAGACTAACCAAAAGGCACAGAGAGTATCCAAATTAACAAAATCAGAATTGAAAGGGGGAATATAACAACAGAAACTAAGGAAATTCAAAAAATCAGCAGATCCTACTACAAAGGCTATATTCAACAAAACTGTACATCTTGATGAAATGGACAATTTCTAGACAGATACCAAATACCTAAGTTAAGATAGGATCAGACAAACCATCTAAACAGTTCCATAAGCCCTAAAGAAATACCAGCAGCCATTAAAAGTCTCCCAGGCCAAAAAAAAACCACAGGACTAGATGGGTTTAGTGCAGAATACTATCAGATATCAGTCATTCAAAGAAGACCTAATAACAATAATCTTCAAACTATTCCATAAAATAAAAACAGAAGGAACACTACCCAATTCATTCTATGAAGCCACAGTTATGCTGATATCAAGACCAAAGACCAAACAAAGAAAAAGAACTTCAGACCTATTTCCCTTATGAATATTGATGCAAAAATACTCAATAAAATTCTCAAAAACAGAATCCAAGAACACATCAAAATGGTCATTCATCACAATTAAGTAGGCTTCATCTCAGGGATGCAATGATGGTTCAATATATGGAAATTCATCATTGCAATCCACTACATAAAACAACTCAGAGAGAAACAAACCACATGATCATTTCATTAGATGCTGAAAAAGTATTTGACAAAATTCAGCATCCCTTCATGTTAAAAGTCTTGGAAAGATCAGGAATTCAAAGAGCATACCTAAACATAGTGAAAGAAATACACCGCAAACCCATAGCCAACATCAAACTAAATGGAGAGAAACGTGAAGACATCCCACTAAATTCTGGACTAGACAAGGCTGCCCACTCTCTCCCTATCTATTCAATATAGTACTTGAAGTTCTAGCTAGAGCAATTGGACAACAAAAAGAGGTCAAAAGAATACAAATCAGAAAGAAACAAAATATCACTATTTGCAGATGATATGATAGTATACTTAAGTGACCCCAAAAATTCCACCAGAGAACTCCTACAGCTGATAAACAACTTCAGCAAAGTGGATGGAGATAAAATTAACTCAAACAAATCAGTAGCCTTTCTATACTCAAAGGTTAAATGAGCTGAGAAAAAATTAGGGAAACAACACCCTTCGCAATAGTCACAAACAATATGAAATATCTTAGTATGACTCTAACCAAACAAGTGAAAGATCTGTATGACAAGAACTTCAAGTCTCTGAAGAAAGAAAGCAAAGACCTCAGAAGATGGAAAAATCTCCCATGCTCAAGGACAGGCAGGATTAATATTTTTAAAATGGCCATCTTGCCTAAAGCAATCTGGAGATTCAAAGCAATCCCCATCAAAATCCCAACTCAATTCTTCGTAGAACTAGAAAGAGCAATTCTCAAATTCATATGGAATAATAAAAAATCCAGGATAGCAAAAACTATTCTCAACAATAAAAGAACTTTTGGGGGAATGAGCCTCCCTGACCTCAAGCTGTACAATACAGCAGTAGTGATAAAAACTGGATGGTATCGCTACAGTGATAGGCATGTAAATCAATAGAATAGAATTGAAGACCCAGAAATGAACCCACATACTTCTGGTCACTTGATCTTTGACAATGGAGCTAAATCCATCCAGTGGAAAAAAGACAGCATCTTCAACAAACGGTGCTGGTTCAACTTGCGGTCTACATGTAGAAGATTGCAAATTGATCCATTCCTATCTCCCTGTACAAAGCTCAAGTCCAAGTGGATCAAGGACCTCCACAAAAAACCAGATACACTGAATCTAATAGAAGAGAAAGTGGGGAAGATTCTAGAACACTTGGGCACAGGGGAAAAGTTCCTGAACAGAACACCAATGGTTTGTGCTCGAAGATCAAGAATCGACAGATGGGACCTCATAAAATTACAAAGCTTCTGTAAGGCAAAGGACACTGTAAATAGGACAAAACGGCAACCTACAGATTGGGAAAAGATCTTTACCAATCCTACCATTTGATAGAGGCTAATATCCAATGTATACAAAGAACTCAAGAATATAGACTCCAGAGATCCAAATAACCCTATCAAAAAATGGGGAAGAGAGCTAAACAGAGAATTCTCAACTGAGGAAAGTCGAATGGCCAAGAAGCACCTAAAGAAATGTTCAACATCCTTAGTCATCAGGGAAATGCAAATCAAAACAACCCTGAGATTCTACCTCACACAAGTCAGAATGGCTAAAATAAAAAACTCAGGTGACAGCAGATGTTGGCAAGGATGTGGAGAAAGAAGAACACTCCTCCATTGCTGGTGGGAATGCAAGTTGATACAACCTCTCTGGAAATCAGTTTGGCGGACCCTCAGAAAAATGGACATAACACTACTGGAGGACCCAGCTATTCCACTCCTGGGCATATACCCAGAAGATGCTCCAACATGTAATAAAGACACAAGCTCCACTATGTTCATAGCAGCCATATTTATAATAGCCAGAAGCTGGAAACAACCCAGATGTCCCTCAACTGAGGAATGGATACAAAAACTGTGGTACATTTACACAATGGAATACTACTCAGCAATTAAAAACAATGACTTCATGAAATTTGCAGACAAATGGATGAATCTTGAAAATATCATCCTGAGCGAGTTAACACTGTCACAAAAGAATGAACATGGTATGTACTCACTGTTAAGTAGTTATTAGCCCAAAAGTTTGAAATACCCAAGAGTCCCTTTGCAGCAACAGTAGGGCTGAGTGTGAGGTCCCAGATGGAGGACTTGGAGAAGGGACTGAAGGAGCTGAGGGAGTTTGCATCCCCAGGGAGGCAGCAAAAGTGGCAACTGGCCTGACCCCCCCGATACTCCTGGAGACTGATCCACCAACCAAGGAATACACAAGGATGGACCCATGGTGCTGGCCACATATGCGGCAGAGGAGAGTCTTGTTGGCCATCAGGGGCAGGAGAGACCCTTGGGCCTGAGGGTGTTAACTCCCCCAGTATTGGAGAATGACAAGGAGGGAAGACAAGTGTGGGTGAGTGGGTGGGAGAATACCCCCATAGTGGCAGGGGAAGGGGGGAGGAAATGGAGAGTTTCCAAAGGAGAGATCTGGAAAGGGGGAAACATTTGAAATGTAAATAAAGTAGGAAAAATTAAAAAATAAAATAAAATTTAAGAAAAAAGAAGAAGAAGCTAGACTCCAGAGATCCAAATAACCCTTTCAAGAAATGGGGAACAGAGCTAAACAGAGAATACTCAACTGAGGAAACTCGAAGGGCTGAGAAGCACCTAAAGAAATGTTCATCATCCTTAGTGATCAGAAAAATGCAAATCAAAACAACCCTGAGATTCTACCTCACACCAGTCAGAATGGCCAAAATAAAAAACTCAGGTGACACCAGATGCTGGTGAGGATGTGGAGAAAGAGGAATGCTCCTCCATTGCTGGTGAGATTGCAAGCTGGTACAATCACTCTGGAAATCAGCTTGGCAAACCCTCAGAAAAATGAACATAATACTACCTGAGGACCCAGTTATACCACTCCTGGACATATACCCAGAAGATGCTCCAACATGTAATAAAGACACATGCTCCATTATGTTCATAGCAGCCATATTTATAATAGTCTAAAGCTGGAAACAACCCAGATGTCCCTCAACAGAGGAATGGATACAGAAAATGTGGTACATTTACACAAGGGAATACTACTCAGCTACTAAAAACAATGACTTCATGAAATTCGCAGGCAAATGGATGGAACTTGAAAATATCATCTTTAGTGAGGTAACCCAGTCACAAAAGAACACACACAGTATGCACTCACTGATAAGTGGATATTAGCCACCCCATTACAGTCACCAAACCTGGACACTACTGTGGATGCCAGGAAGTGCTTGTTGACAGAAGCCTGATATGGCTGTCTCCTGATAGGCTCTGCTATAGCCTGACAAATACAGAGGCAGATACTTCCAGCAAACCTTTGGACTGAGCACAGGGTCCTGACTGAGGAGGTTTGCAGCCCCATGGAGGGAGCAACAGTGACATCTGGCCAGACTCTAGGAGCTCCTGGGGACTGAGCCACCAACCAAAGTGTACACATGGAGGAACCCATGGCTCCAGCTGCATATGTGGCAGAGGATAGCCTTGTTGGACATCATGGGGAGGGGAGGACCTTGGGTCTGAGGGTGTTCAATGCCCTACGGGGGGAAGACGGGAGTGGGTGCGTGGGTGGTGCAGTACCCTCATAGGGTCAGGGGGAGGGGATGGAAAAATATTTTAAAAAGCAGAACATACTGAATGCATTTTGTAGGTGATGTTTCTTGTAAGAAATTCTCTTTTTGTGTTCCTATAAACACTGGATTAATGCCTAAGGTATTTAAAGCTATATGTATATTGTAAAAATAAAACTAACATTTTTCTGGTTTTTAGCACAGAATGTAAAAAAAAAATAAATAAATAAACGTATTATTTCTTCTTTCACCCTCTTGTAACAGTTCCTTCTGACGTTACCACTCTTACTGAAATAAGAAACCATGTCAATCACTTTGATGATCACTTTAGTTGGTTTTTTTTGTTTGTTTGGTTGGTTGGTTGGTTGGTTTTTTGAGACAGGGTTTCTCTGTGTAGCTCTGGCTGTCCTGGAACTCACTCTGTAGACCAGGCTGGCCTCGAACTCAGAAATCTGCCTGCCTCTGTCTCCCAAGTGCTGGGATTAAAGGCGTGTGCCACCACTGCCCGACTTTTTTTTTTTTTTAAATCACTTTAGTTATTAATCTTCACACAGCTAACAGAAAATCTGATCACTTGCAATTTGAATTTGACAATCCAAATAGACACTTTCAACCAGAAGTGGGGATCCAAATCCTGACATCTTTCATGGAAACTTACCACAATTCTGAAAAAAAATGGTCACATATGTGCCTTGCTCTGAGAGTTATGAGAAATTCTCCAGTAGGAGAATTCCTTTCGAAGACAATAGCCCAAGGCAGGAGAAATCAGATTAAAGAAAAACGTAATAGACAGTGATCCAAATCACAGAACCAAAAATGAAGGTACCTGTGTTCACATTACACCAGCACTCTTTCCCATAGTAGGTTTTATTTTACTCTGCCCAAGCTTCCACAACAAAATACCATAGACCAGGTAGCCTAAACAACATCAATTTACTTTCTCCACAGTTCAGAATAATTCAAGTCTGGGAATCAGGAGCCAACAAGGTGGGGATTTGCAGCAAGTCTCTTGATAGCCTTAAAGCAGCTGTCTCCTTCATCCTCACAAGGCCTTTGTTCTAGGCATAAATGTAGTGATAGAATTTGAGCAGACAGAACTTTGGTTAATGCTGTACTTAGGAAAGGTATGAGTCTAAAGTATGGAGAATCGCTTTACAAGGAGGAGATCTAAAGCAAGCAGCCTTGTCAAATTCAGTACCCTGAAGATAGAGTGTATGGTACTTGTACGTTTTTACCATTTAAGATGGTTATGGCAGGCTCTTTCGATAGTTGAAAAAGAAGGAAAATTAGTCCTGACCCTCAGGCCTTCATGGATTAAGTCATGATCACACAGATAAAAAGCTCCACAATGAGATCTACTCTTTGGGACGTCTAAACCCCTTTCAATCTCTTTATTTAAAAAGAAGAAACTTCTAAGTCAAAGAAAATAATTTCCACATGTATCCTATTTATTCTCTAGCACAATCTTCATTATTCTGAAATAAATCCAGAAATTTTTAAAAGAATCCATATACTTGAGTTTATAAGTAAGAAGAGAAAATTGGACTAAACTCTGCATCAGAAGAAATACGTCAGGAAATATCCATTATGATTAAGAATATATGTCTAAAACTGAAGTCAATAGTAGTTGAAAAGGCCTCCCATGATCATGGATTGGCAGAATTAATATTGAAAAATTGGCTATATTACCTAACTCAACCTACAGATTTCATGCAATCTCTGTCAAAATGTCAGTGACATTCTTCAAACAAATAGAAAAAAATCATAAAATTCATGTGGAAGCACAAAACAACATGGTACTGACACACAAAATCAGACGTATAGATTAATGGAATATAATAATAAGGACCCAGATAAAAATCCATACAGCCGCAGCTTTCTCAGTTTTTATAAGACCTCAAAAGAATTCATTGGAATAAAGTCAGAATCTACTATCTAGAAAATATGAACAACTTAACCAAAACAAAACTACCCAATCAATAAATAGACTTATAAAATAGGCAGTTCTCAAAAGATGAAATATAAATATCTAATAAATATATGAAAATGTTCAGCATCTTTGGCCATCAAGGAAACGCAACACACACACACACACACACACACACACACACACACACACACACTCCCAGGTCAGAGAGGATAACTACCATTAGGGAAAAAATATATACATAAATGTTAGTGATAATTGAGGTGCAGAGGAAGTGGAGATTATACCCCTGCTAGTAAGGGTATAATCCACTGTAAAAATTATATCAGGGGTTCTTCTGAAAAACTTAAATAATAATACAACTCAGTTATACGACTCCTGGGTACTTACCTGAAGGACTCTATATCAACATAACAAAGAAATATTTGCATATCTATGTTTATCGGAGCATTATTCACAATAGACAAGCTGTAGTAGAATGAACCTAGGTGTCTAACAGATGAATGAATAAAGAAAACATGGTTTGTATACTCAATGAAATTATATTCATTGAGTAATAATATTTATATTAAGAGAAATAAAATTTCTGGAGATCATCGTATTAAGTGAAATAAGTAAGATGTAAGACTCAGACAAAAACCACACACTTTCTCTCTCTTTTAGATTCTAGACTTCATATATATACATATACATCATATACAGATACACATACATATGAATGTAGCCAAAGTGCATAATATATTTGCACAAAAATGTCTCTATGAAACCCAAAATTATACATAATGAACATGTCAATAAATAACTAAATAAATCTAATGAAATGGAAATATAAAATGATTGTATTAGAGAAATACATGTGTCCATAAAGCTTAATAACTGCAATGGTAAACAAAACTAAGTTACAAAAAGTCCCAAATATAGTGATATAATTTATAATAATTTCATAAATACTCAAAGCCCACCTAAGCCATAGAATAGGACTTCATTCTATTTATGTTTAGCATAGAGAGAACATTTCAGGAAACTATGCATATAAAGTCTCTGCTACAAAAATTCAATAGATATAAACCAATAATTACTTGTATACTTCTACATACCTGATATGCTGAGCTATATCAAATTGGAAGACATATCCCAGTTGTTTAAGCAACATGAATTTTTTTAATAGAGTGCATGCTGGTCTTTATAATCTAATGTGATTCTCAGAGCTACTAGATGAGTCACCTGTTGCTAAGGAGAAGGCAAGAGCTAACTTTAAACAATGAAATAGAAAATGACACTATGAGCATTTTTGTGTAGTTTCACAAAGTCAAGGGAAAAAAAGAACAATATAGTCTATCAACTAGATGGTCAGGCTTGTGGATTCAATCTTTAAAATAATATATGTTTGTGCTAATTAATGAAGTAACAAGAAGGTTCATTGCACAATAAAATTATTTTCCTTGGCAGTTGGGTAGGAGACAGATACCAAGTCTCAGAAGGTAGAATTACGGAGATTAAAAGATAACCCCCAAATAAATTGCATTATTGCATGATAAACAAAATCATTTCAAGTTCATTGTATTAAATAGGAGAAGCCAATTTTACTTCAAAAGTTTTCAGTAATTGAAGTTGAGTAATATTTATTGAAGGAACTTGTGCACTGTGTTGAAATTGACAGGAGTGGTGCTTTTTGGCTCAGCAGGATGCTAATATCTGTAATTAAGGAAATGTTTAGAGAGCATCTGCAAAGTGAGTGTTTAGTGTGATAAATCTCCTTGCAAGTAAACTCACTGAGTTTCTGTTATTTGTTATCAACCGCAGACATGTTAAAAATGTAAAGGTCATGTGACATCACACCTTTGCACGAGCCCTATCAGCTCCTTTGGCGTTATGACATTACTAATAACATTGCTACCACCCACATCACCATCAGCCTCCAACCTCCCAGCACCAGCTATGCTCCCAACTGACCAGTCTCATCATTACAGTTTCCAGTACTTCTACCAGCACAGACACTGTCAAATCTCTCACTGATGATCAACTACCAATATCAGCTGCAACCGTGGTGATCATTAGCAACACATCTTCTCTTATGCATCCTCATCACCAACTCTGTTAAGCACTCCACAGAAACCCATCAGCCTCTCCTCAGTCACCTCAGACCTGTAGTTAAATCAAATGCTAACTGACTCCCATGTTTTCTCCTCCTTTAATTCAAATTCTTTAACAAAAAAATGGCAATGGTACAATTTAGTTCCTTAGTAGTTAATTGATTTGTATTTAAATGGAAAATCCACATTCAATTTCTGCCAGACTGCTCACAATTTGCTGTAGAATAAAATATGCAAATAAACAAGATACTTTGTTCTCATTCTTTATTTAGCAAATCTCCCCCTAACCATTTTCACATGGATTTTATGTTCCCGTGGTTTTTGGGGGGTTTTTTTGTTTTTTGTTTTTTGTTTTTTTGATATTTTATTTACAATTAAAATGGTTCCTCCTTTCCAGGCCTCCCCTTTGGAACCCCCTATACCTTCCACCCTTCCTCTGCCTCTATTAGAGTGCTCCCCTACCCTCCTACCTACCCACTCCCCTCTTCCCTCCTTGGCATCCCCCTATACTGGGGCATCTAACTCCTTCAGGCCCAAGGGCCTCTCCTCCCCCTGATGGCTAACAAGACCCTCCTCTGCCACATATGTGGTAGGCACCATGGGTGCCTCTATGAGTATTCTTTGGATGGTGATCCAGTCTCCAGGAGCATCAAGGAGTCAGGCCAGTTCCCACTGTTGCTCCCTCCATGGGGCTGCAAACTTCCTCACCTCCTTCAGTCCCTTTTCCAAGTCCTCCATGTGGGACCTCATTCTCAGCCCAACAGTTGCTGTGAAGTGAATCTTGCCTATTCCAAACTTTTGGGCTAATATCCACTTATCAATGAGTACATATCTTGTTCAATCTTTTGTGACTGTGTTATCTCACTCAGGATGATATTTTCAAATTCCATCCATTTGCCTAAGAATTTCATGAAGTCTTTGTTTTTAATAGCTGAGTAGTATTCCATTGTGTAAATGTACCACATTTTCTGTATCCATTCCTTTGTTGAGGGACATCTGGGTTGTTTCCAGCTTCTGGTTATTATAAATATGGCTCCTATGAACATAGTGGAACATGTGTCTTGATTACAAGTTGGAGCATCTTCTGGGTATATGCCCAGGAGTGGAATAGCTGGGTCCTCAGGTAGTAGTATGTCCAATTTTCTGAGGGTCCGCCAAACTGATTTCCAGAGAGGTTGTATCAGCTAGCATTCCCACCAGCAATGGAGGAGTGTTCCTCTTTCTCCACATCCTTGCCAACATCTGCTGAGTTTTTGATCTTAGCCATTCTGACTTGTGTGAGGTAGATTCTCAGGGTTGTTTTGATTTGCATTTCCCTGATGACTAAGGATGTTGAACATTTCCTTAGGTGCTTCTCAGCCATTCAAGTTTCCTCAGTTGAGAATTTTCTGTTTAGCTCTGTACCCCATTTTTTGATAGGGTTATTTGGATCTCTGGAGTCTAACTTTTTGAGTTCTTCGTATATATGGGATATTAGCCCTCTATCGGACGTGGGATTGGTAAAGATTTTTTCCCAATCTGTTGATTGCTATTTTATCCTATTTACAGTGTCCTTTGCCTTACGGAAGCTTTGTAAGTTCAAGATGTCCCATTTGTGGATTCTTGATCTTAGAACCATTGAGGTTCTGTTCAGGAACTTTTCCCCTGTGCCCATGTGTTCAAGAGTTTTCCCCACTTTCTCTTCTATCAGATTCAGTGTATCTGGTTTTATGTGGAGGTCCTTGATCCACTTGGACATGAGCTTTGTACAAGGAAATAGGAATGGATCAATTTGCATTCTTCTGCATATAGACCGCCAATTGAACCAGCACCATTTGTTGAAAATGCTGTCTTTTTTCCACTAGATGGTTTTACCTCCTTTGTCAAAGATCAAGTAACTGTAAGTATGTGGGTTCATTTCTGGGTCTTCAATTTTATTCCATTGATTTTATTCCATTGATCTACCTGCCGGTCACTGTACTGATACCATGCAGTTTTTATCACTACTGCTCTGTAGTACAGCCTGAGGTCAGGGATGCTGATTCCCCCAGAAGTCCTTTTGTTGTTAAGAATAGGTTCTGCTATCCTGGGCTTTTTTGTTATTCCATATGAATTTGAGAGTTTCTCTTTGTAAGTCTATGAAGAATTGAGTTGGAATTTTGATGGGGATTGTATTGAATCTGTAGATTGCTTTCAGCAAGATGGCCATTTTAACTATATTAATCATGCGAATCCATGAGCATGGGAGATCTTTCCATCTTCTGAGGTCTTCTTCTATTTCTTTCTTCAGAGACATAAAGTTCTTGTCATACAGATCTTTCACTTGTTTGGTTAGAGTCACACCAAGATATTTCATATTGTTTGTAACTATTGTAAAGGGTGTTGTTTCCCTAATTTCTTTCTCAGCTCATTTATGTTTTGAGTATAGGAAGGCTACTGATTTGTTTGAGTTAATTTTATCTCCATCCACTTTGCTGAAGTTGTTTATCAGATGTAGGAGTTCTCTGGTGGAATTTTTGGTGTTACTTAAGTATACCATCATATCATCTGCAAATAGTGATATTTTGATTTCTTTCTTTCCAATTTGTATCCCTTTGATCTCCTTTTGTTGTCTAATTGCTCTAGCTAGAACTTCAAGAACTATATTGAATAGATAGGGAGAGAGTGGACAGCCTTGTCTAGTCCCTGATTTTAGTGGGAATTTTTCAAGTTTCTCTCCATTTACTTTGATGTTGGCTACTGGTTTGCTGTATATTGCTTTTAGTATGTTTATGTATGGTCCTTGAATTCCTGATCTTTCCAAGACTTGTATCATGAAGGGATGCTGAATTTTGTCAAATTTTTTTCACCATCTAATAAAATGACCATATGTTTTGTTTTGTTTTGTTTTTGAATTTATTTATGTGGTGGATTACATTGATGGATGTCTGGGTATTGAACCACCCCTGCATCCTTAGGACGAAGGCTACTTGATCATGGTGAATGATCATTTTGATGTGTTCTTGGATTCAGATAGCAAGAATTTTATTGAGTATTTTGGCATCAATATTCATAAGGGAAATTAGTCTGAAGTTTTCTTTTATTGTTGGATCTTTGTGAGGTTTTGGTATCAGTGTTACTGTGGCCTCAAAGAATGAATTGGGTAGTGTTCCTTCTGTTTCTATTTTGTGGAATAGATTGAAGAGTATTGGGATTAGGTCTTCTTTGAAGGTCTGATAGAATTCTGCACTGAACCCATCTGGTCTTGGGCTTTTGGTTGGGAGACTATTAATAATTACGTCTATTTCTTTAGGGGTTATGGGACTGTTTAGATGGTTTATCTGATCCTGATTTAATTTTGGTATTTGGTATCTGTCTAGAAACTTCTCCATTTCCTCTAGATTGTCCAATTTTGTTGAGTATAGGCTTTTTTAGTAGGATCTGATGATTTTTTTAATTTCCTCAGAATCTGTTGTGATATCTCCCTTTTCATTTCTAATTTTGTTAATTTGCATACTGTCTTTGTGCCCTCTCGTTAGTCTGCCTAAGGGTTTATCTATATTGTTGATATTCTCAAAGAACCAGCTCCTGGTTTTGTTGATTCTTTGTATAGTTCTTTTAGTTTCTACTTGGTTGATTTCAGCCCTTAATTTGATTATTTTTTGCCTTCTACTCCTCTTGGGTATATTAGCTTCTTTTTGTTCTAGAGCTTTCAGGTGTGCTGTTAAGCTGCTAGTATATGCTCTCTCCAGTTTCTTTTTGGAGGCACTCAGAGCTATGAGTTTTCCTCTTAACACTGCTTTCATTGTGTCTCATAGGTTTGGGTATGTTGTACTTTCATTTTCATTAAATTATAGGCAGTCTTTAATTTCTTTCTTTATTTCTTTCTTGACAAAGTTATCATTGAGTAGAGTGTTGCTCAGCTTCCATGTGTATGTGGGCTTTCTGTTGTTGTTGTTGCTATTGAAGACCAGCCTTAATCCGTAGTGATCTGAAAGGAGGCATTGGATTATTTTAATCTTCTTATATCTGTTGAGGTTTGTTATGTAACAAATTATTTGATCAATCTTGGAGAAGGTACCATGAGGTGCTGAGAAGAAGGTATATTCTTTTGATTTATGATGAAATGTTCTATAGATATCTGTTAAATCCATTTGGTTTATAACATTTGTTAGTTTCTCTGTGTCTCTGTTTAGTTTTGTTTTCATGATCTGTCCATTGATGAGAGTGGGGTGTTGAAGTCTCCCACTGTTATTGTGTGAGGCAATGTGTGCTTTGAGCTTTAGTTAAGTTTCTTTTATGAATGTGGGTGCCCTTGCATTCGGGGCATAGATGTTTAGAATTGAGAGTTCTTCTTGGTAGATTTTTCCTTTGATGAGTATGAAGTGTCCTTCCTTATCTTTTTTGATGACTTTTGGGGGAAAGTTTATTTTATTCGATATTAGAATGGCTCTTGCAGCCTGTTTCTTAGGACCATTTGCCTGGAAAATTGTTTTCCAGTCCTTTACTCTGAGGTAGTGTTTATCTTTAACATGGAGTTGCATTTCCTGGATGCAGCAAAATGCTGAGTCCTGTTTATGGATCCAGTCTGTCAGTCTATGTCTTTTTATTGGGGAATTGAGTCCATTGATGTTAAGAGATATTAATGAATAGTGATTGTTGCTTCCTGTTACTGTCGATGTTATTTTTATTTTTATGTGGCAATCTTCTTTTGTGTTTGTTGAAAGATTACTTTCTTGCTTTTTCTAGGGTATGGTTTCCCTTCTTGAGTTGGTGTTTTCCATCTATTATCCTTTGCAGGGCTGGGTTTGTGAAATGATACTGTGCAAATTTGGATTTGTCATAAAAAATTTTGGTTTTACCATCTATGACTATTGAGAGTTTTGCTGGGTATAGCAGCCAGGGCTAGCATTTGTGTTATTTTAGTGTCTATATGAGATCTGCCCAGGATCTTCTAGCTTTCGTTGTCTCTGGTGAGAAGTCTGGTGTAATTCTGATAGGTCTGCCTTTATTTGTTACTTGCCCCTTTTCCCTTATTTCTTTTAATATTCTTTCCTTATTTTGTGCATTTGGTGTTTTGACTATAATGTAATGGGAGGAATTTCTTTTCTGGTACAGTCTATTTCGCGTTCTATAGGCTTCTTGTATATTTATGTTCATCTCTTTCTTTAGGTTAGGGAAGTTTTCTTCTATAATTTTGTTGACGATATTTACTGGTCCTTTAAGTTGGAAATCTTCACTCTCTTCTATACCTATTATCCTTAGGTTCTGTCTTCTTATTGTATCCTGGATATCGTGGATGTTTTGGGTTAGGAGCTCTTTGCATTTTCTGTTTTCTTTGATTGTTGTGTCAATGTTTTCTATGGTGTCTTCTGCACCTTAGATTCTCTCTTCTATCTCTTGTTTTCTGTTGGTGATGCTTGCATCTATGACTCCTGATCTCTTTCCTAGATTTTCTAACTCCAGGGTGGTTGTCTCCCTTTGTGATTTCTTTATTGTTTCTATGTTTGTTTTTAGTTCCTGGATGGTTTTGTTCATTTCCTTTGTCTGTTTGATTGTGTTTACCTGTAGTTTCACCCATTTGATTGTGTTTTCCTATAATTCTTTAAGGGATTTTTGTGTTTCCTCTTTAAGGGCTTCTAGTTGTTTACCTGTGTTCTCTTGTATTTCTTTAAGGGAGTTTTTTAGTTCCTTCTTAAAATCTTCTATCATCAACATGAGATGTGATTTTAAATATGAGTCTTGCTTTCCTGTTGTGTTGGGGTATCCAGGGCTTGCGTTGGTGGGAGAGCTGTGTTCTGATGATGCCACATAGCCTTGGTTTCTGTTCCTTATATTCTTGCCCTTGCCTTTCGCCATCTGGTTATCTCTGGTGTTAGCTGGTCTTACTCTCTCTGACTGTCTTGTCCCTCCTGCAAGCCTTGGTGTCAATTCTCCTTGAAGGTCAGCTCTCTCTAAGAGGAATTTTGGGTTGGAGTGCTGTGGTACAGGGTCAGATCTGGGGTGCAGACAGAAACCAAAAGGATCTAGTCCCCAGCTGTCCCTTGGTTCCTGTGTCCTGATAGCTCTGCAAGAGTCCCTCTTGATCCAGTGAATTTGAACAGAAGTGGTGGTCTTGCCTGTACTTGAAGGTTTGTCGGCACTCCTGAGATACCAGCTGTCTCCTGGAACTATTTGAGTATGGAGCCCTGTGTCCCTCTGAGCAGACAGGCTTGCCCACACTCTTTGGAGTCTAGCTTTCTCCTGGCACTATTTTGTTATGGAGTCCTAGTGGCCCAGGCGGAGGTCTCCCTCCACAGATGGAAACTGGAAGGCTCCTTCCCCCAGCTATTCCTCAGTCCCTGTGTCCCAAGGATTCCAGGCGATTCCCACTGAGCAGTGGTGCTCGTCTTACCCCCACTCAAGGACTTTTCCACACTCCTGGGAGGCTAGCCTTCTTCCGTGCTATTTGGTTATGAAGCCCTAGTGGCCTAGGCAGAGGTCTCCCGCCACTGATCTCGTGGTTTTTTGGGTTTTTTTGTTTTGTTTTGTTTTGTTTTGTTTTGTTTGTTTTTTTAAATTTCAGCCATTCTTTTTCTTTTTCTTATTTTTTTGAGATTATAATATAATTATAACATTTTTGCCTTCCCTTTTCTGCTTCCAAACCCTCCTATATAACCCCTCCTCTCCCTACTCTCCTTTAAATTCATGGCCTCTTATTTCACTAATTGTTATTGCATGTAGATGTGTATATATACATTCTCTTACACATCATCATCACCAACTCTATCTGTTGACCACACCACAAAGACCACCAGCCTCTCCTCAGTCACCTCAGACCTCTAGTTACATCTAATGCTAACTCTGACTGTATATATATATATATGTGTGTGTGTGTATGTGTGTTTGTGTGTGTGTATATGTGTGTGTATTACACTTATACATGCATTGTGAATATAGTATATATATTCATATATGCATATTCCTATATACAATCAACTTAATCCATAAAAGGTTACTTGTGTGTATGTTTTCAGTGCTGACCATTTGACAATGGACAACCATTTGGTGTGCTCTTCTCTTGGGAAGACCACATCTCCCAATCCCAGCTTTCCTCAGTTGCTTATATTTCTTCATGTATGGTTGAGGCCTCATAGGTTTCTCCCATCTACTTTGGCTTGCCCATTGGTGGTGTCCTCACCAACTTAGGCAGTCATGTTTACAGCAATGACCAGCATGATACAACAACTCTAAGGATACAGTAGTGGTACACACACTTTGACAGTACCCAACAGCTTTCTAATGGGTGTCTCTTCTGTCTTTACTAGGAGACACAATCTCATAACAAACTCCTGATCCTTCTGATCACCCTAGCTCTTATAGTCTCTCCATTGCCTCTTCTACAATGTTCTGTGAGCCTCAGGTGTGTGAATGATTTGTAGATATCCACTGGGACTAGGTTCCACAACTCAGCATTTGATTGGTTGTGGTTCTCTATAGTGGTCTCTGTCTATTGCAAAGAAAAGTTTCCTTGATGAGGGGTGAAGGGTATACTTATATGTGGGCATACAGACAAATGTCTATGGCTTATTATTAGTGATTAGACTGTTTTAGTAAATTAGTGATTATAGATTCTCCTCCAATAACCATGACTTTACTGGCACTGATTAGTTAGCTAGTTTTGCAGAACCAGATTAGTTAGCATGATTTCCTTCTTGTTGAACAGAGTTTGAGTTCAATTAGGAAGTTTTGGTTACCAAAGTATGCGTACCATTACTAAGTCCTTAGCATTATAATACCATGTTTGTTATCTTTGTAAATTTCACCCATTTTTCATCCTCTTACTCACTCACTATACAACATCTTCCTAGACATAGGGTTCAGCAAGAGTATAAGACTAAGGTTTAGGATAAAGCTAAATCATTTTAATAGTACTTCTAATAAACATGAAAGAGTTAATGATAAAAATACTTCAAAAGATAAAAATTCTTCAAAATATCAAGAAATAAAACAAACAAAAAACAAAAAACCTGGGATCAAGAAGCTACATGAGAAATCCACTTTGAACAATTTGAAAATTATTAGTTTTAAATGCTCAAAACTAATAATGAAATGTGGTAAGCTTCATCAAATTACTAATACACACTGCCTAAAACTCTGTTACTCAAATTGTTCTTGTAGCAATTCAAAATACAAACTCACATGTAAAATATTTCACATCATTTAAATTTTTCAAACTTCCAATTCATGCATGTGAAAAATTTGATCAGCTAATATTTCTCAGGTCAATCAATCACCATGCTAATGAATTTAGTTGAAATCTGTCACAGTCCAAGGCATTGCACTATAAAATAATTTTCCCTGAAAAGAAGCAGGCAGGATAACGAGAATATGATGAGCCATGATGTTTGGTGGATGCCAAAGAACACTCATGCTGTGTCTTCTTCACTTCCCCTCATCTTCATCTGCTCTTCTATAAATCCACATCCCAGGACATTGATCCTTGCTGACCCATCACCTCAGCTTTCTTGCTAACTAGCCAATGTTGGATACACCAGTAATAGTGGAAAGAGAAGGTTAGCCATCTATTCCTCCTTCTTGCCAGCTTCATTCTCTAAAAGTGCCACTATGGCACTTTTAGCCAGGCAGGAACTCCTACCTCATGGATTTAGCTGTCACTCAACTAGCACAACACTTGGGCTCCTCTTGCTTCAATCTTGTCCTTTCAGTTACAACAGTTGCTCACTGTTCTGTGTCTGAGGGTCTCAATGGTTCTGATCCTTCACATACACTTTGAAAGTAAGATGCTGTTACATTCCCTTAATCTGCGCCATCTGGGATAAATTCACCTTCCTGATCACACTCTGATGGAAACAGCAATGGAAAGGAAATAAGGTCCTTGTGTCATTTCTTTTTAGGTAATGTGAAGCGAAGGCATCACTGAAATCTATCACATGGATTAAAAAACCCTATCAATCTCCAAACATTAGTATTAAATAAAATAAAATTCTTTTTTCCTTAAAATCCCTACCAGTATTTTAGGCCATGTCCTACTTATAAATATGTAGAAGACAAAAGGAAATTTAAGATGGCATTTTAACTCGTTCACTTCATTCTACAAAGTAGGAGATGGGATTTTTGTACAGTTCTCTACATTAAGAATGGTGTATATGTGTGTATGTGTGTGTCTGTGTGCATGCATGCATATGTGCACCTGTGAGTGTATGTGTGTGTGTGTGTGTGTGTACAATATCCTTCATACAAACCCTCAGAGATTCTAGAAATGGCTCAAAGGGTGCAATGAGGAACAAAACTCTGCAGTATTAAAAACCTCTTATGTATTTATAATTTTATAGCTTCCAAAACACTTTTATATCCTTCGTATTATTTGGTGTAAGTATTGAATAATTAGGAAACCAGACTGCAACCATCTGAATGGAAATAAAGAGAATACTGAATAATGTTACATTATTAAAAAGTAAATAACATTTGGAGAGTAGTCACACAAGGCAATCTCATCCAATGGAATTGTCCCAATACTTGTAAAAATTGACTATAAAGCAATTTTCTTTTAATCAAAACCTATTTTTCCATTACGAAGCTAAAGATGTATCTCCCACAGGAAATGTTTTAGACCTAAGTCTAAATAAAAAGCACATTTAACAATGCAACAAAGCTCTCTAAAGTCAATTACCTAAAAGAAAGGCTATGGTTTCCTGACAAAACAATAATTGTATTCAAAGCAATTCAGAAAATACAAATAAAATCTCCACAGTAATACGCCCTTAAGGCTACATCCAAATAGATACAGAATCACCTAGAGAGCCATCAATATAAGGCAGGGAGACAATTTTTTACAGGTATGTCCTTATTGAAGTTTAGTTGTGATCATGGAATGCCATTTGAAGGACCTTAGGGGGTTTGCATTCAAATTTTTTTTCCAATGTGCTATATTTGATGATTATTTCTGGTTGATTTATTTCTTTGGATTACATATTTCCTCCTCCCAGAATCTTCCTTCAAACTAGAAAAAAATTTCAAAACCTTCAAAAAGATAATATTTTATACCTTGAATGCTGTGTTCTCCAATAATCTTTGTAATCTTTGAGCTTTATACATCAGAATCACAAAGGATGGTGATTAAAAAGTGCAAATCCTTGCCCTCACCCTAAACTTTCTGAATCAGCTTCATGGGGAATTGGTCTGCTGTCAGAAATCTTAGGAAGTTCCCATGGGCATGCTAACATTTGAAAACTACTGCTTGGTATGAAAAATGTTGTCAACCTTTTCCCTTTTATTTCCCAGAGATGGAAGATATGATCCTGACCCGTGTATATTCTGAGCTCTGGACACCTATGGTTTTTTCTTTTTCTTATTCTTACAAGTTCTCTGAGGAAACAACTACAACATCCTCCAGCTACAAGGACTTTACAGTTTGTAAAGAATATCTTATTCGGTTTATTTATTTTAACCTTTACCAACATCCTAGAAGGATTCTTTCACATCAATTCTGTTTGGGGAAGGGGAATATACAGAATTTCAGAGAGATCAGATATTGCTCAAAGTAACACAGGACTGAAATTCGAAACCAGAGTGAATCTTATATTTCCAAGTTTGTCTTGCATCAATTGAAAAGTGCACTATCCCTTAATACAAGAAAAAGAAAGCATGAATGATCCGTAGACTCAAAACTCAAATAATCAAAAGATAGGAGCACAGAATGGGATTAAGATAAAAATCTTATGTTGGACATTTACAATTCAAAGTGAATTAGCCTAGCTCTCCACAGTGCAGCTGGACCATAATACCACAAAAACACTTGACTCTAATCAAAGGCTAACAGAACAATGTGTATGCTCAGTCATTTGATTTTACACTGAGCACTTGGAATCTCTTCTCAGTCTAATGTGGAGTTGCTACCTGGACAACTAGCATACTGACACTGGATATATTTGTACTCATGAACACATAATCTTCTCATTCTAAATTGTATTAAGCCAAGTTCTAAACATGTACAAAGGCCATGAGAATACTATAGCATTCCCACATGTAGCCATCATCCAGCTTCAACCATTGTTAAGGTCACACCACTCTTGCAGGGGTGAAAAAAAAGATAGTTTTATAAATCACTTCTTTAAATCATATCACAATATGTAAATTCAGAATACTCTGCTATGAGTCACAAAATATTTCCTAAATAAAGGAATAGATATGTGCATTAAATAAATGTATGCACTCATTTTTAAGGGAATTAAATATTTCCCCTATGGGGATGCATATAAAATGCCTGCTTACAGCTCAGAACTGTGCACATTTTCGCAATCTGCTTGATGACAGACATTGATGGTCAGAAAAAAATAAAATTTAGTCCTTATAGTCTGTCCTGTCTTTAAGCAAAATGTGCACCATTTACTTAGGAGCTATATAACAGATGCAGATTTTAAAGGAAGCGACCAGTTATAAAGCACCAGGGGAAGCTGTGCAGATGTCCCTGTCTTTAATGTGTTACTATGCAGATCCAATTTATCTCACTGCAAGCAATCTAGGACTTCATGAAGCAGCCCCAGATTATAGATCACGAACATCCTTTGTATTATAAAAAGAAAATGCATTCTCAAACCTGGCCATTCAGGCACACAGGGTGTGTGGGAGAATAAGGTAAATCTGAGAAACATGTAGAATGGGGCAAGTGTTGAGGAAGATGCTCCATGAAGGATGTAGAATATAGAATATAGAATACCTGTGGGCGGGGCTCAAGCCTCTTCAGAACACCTTCCTAAAATCCCTCTGCATACATAATTATTCATCAAATAAACCAGCGGTCCAGAATTGCTTCATTCTGAGGATAAGATGTGTGCTTTCTGTATTGTTAGCACTCTAGCCCTTCTAGAGACCCAGGAACTATCATATAGATACCCTTGCTATATGCCAAGCACTCACCTAGTCTCTTATTCATAAGTATTAACCCAGTCCACCTATGTGATTCTACTACACATTGCTAATGGATTTCAGACATTAAGGAGTCGAAACTAAGTTTGCATGACATGCCCACTTTGTCAGATGTAGAAGGTAGAAAACCCAGCATCTGTACTGAATCCTTCTGATTTAAAAGTAATTTCTGAAATTCTTATAGCCTACAAGAGTGGTGCAATTGGCAGAGTTCTTTTTATCACAGTCCGGCAATATGTATGCTCTGGCTTAGTTCAGCATTTCTTTTTCTCGAAATTTCCCCCATTGAGAGGGCTAGAGGGAAATTTCAATGGTTAAGAATGCTTGAAGAAAGGAGCTCAATTTCCAGCACCCATGTCAGGTGGCTCACCACCACCTTTAACTCCAGCTCCAGAAAGTTTCAACACATCTGGCCTCCTCCAAGGACCCCTGTACTCATATGTACACATGTGTACACAGGCACACACACACACTCACACACACACACACACCACACACACACACACATACACACACCACACCACACCACATACACATACATATACTTTATTATAAATATAAGTAATTAAAATAAATCTTTTAATTCCTTCTGGAAAAAATACAACAAAATTCCCGAATTCCAGAGCAGTTCCTTCAGAGATCCATTTCAGTGGTTTTCCACTATATAAAGTTGACAACTAGCAAAGTGTCCTTTGAAGCTGAGTTACTACTGACAGCCTCGCATACTGATACAGTGTATGCTTATTTAAAGGATGCAAGGTAAAAAATATCTTGATGAAAAGTACCTTTTATTCTAGAATGAAGACAGAATTTCAGGAGAGTGTGCATCTCTCTCTGAGTGTGTAAGAGCCCAGGAATACTTGAAATGAAGCAGAAAATTACCAGTGATTTCTGCTTCATTGAGTTATTGAAAAATTGAAATTATATTATCAGATATTTTTTTTCTGTTTGAAACACTAAATCTCTGCTCTTTTCTCCTCAAAAGTCACACATCTGGTCTAACTCTTACTCGGGTTTTGAAAGTGCATCATGGAATGTTTTGTGGGAGATAGATTCAGGCCTTATGTTACTCAGATGTTGCCGATTGTACAAAATGGGTGCTTTCTCTCTGGGCTGCTAGATTCCTTACAGCTCTGTCTTCTGTTTGTATTTGATTTATAACATTATCCGGCCCTGAAATCCTCAGGAAGAGAAACTACACATTATTTTTTAGATTTTAAAAACTATGTGTGTGTCTGTGTGGAGTATATACACATGAATATCTGTACCCACAGTGTCAGATTGCCTAAAGTTGAAGTCCCAGGAAGTTAAGATCTGCCTGAAGCAGTTCCTGAGAACCGAACATGAGTCCTTTGCACAAGCCGTATGCCCTCTTAACTAACCATGGAGCTTTCTCTCCAACCCATTCATTTTAAACATATGGCACATGGTAAATGTTTGATCAATGCTTGATGAATGAGCAAATGACAAAATGAATGCTTGGCAGACCATAATTAATTTCAAAAATCTGCCAGTGTGCTCAAAATCTCCCAACATTGAACTATTAAGAGCCGATAAAAAAGACTGACCTAAAATCTCACCATTCCACCAGCTGAAGCAGGAGTATTCTCAAGCTCAAAATCAGCCTGCGCTGTATACTGAGATTCCTTAAAAGCCAAAAAATTAGAGTCAACCAAAGCCTGATGTGACTTATGAGAAAGAGCCTGTGTCATTAAAGAAATTTGAACTTTGGCTTTAGACAAGTTGTAAATCTTGGATTTTTGGTCAGTTGTTCTGTGAAAAAGTATCTTCTCTTTGAGCCTCAGATCAATAAAATGGGCAGAGATTTGGGGGAGTTTCTGTATGTGGGGTGTGTGTGTATGTTGAGAGAAAGAGAGAAGGAGAAAGGGAGAGAGACAGAGAGAGAGAGAGAGAGAGAGAGAGAGAGAGAGAGAGAGAAAGAGAGAGATTAGATAGGTATGCATTACACCGGGTACACAGTAGACATTCAGTGAATATTTCCTGTCATCATTTGTCACACAGTTTGCTAGGTGAGATCTATTTGTGCTAAATAAAATAAAATAAAATATTTAAAAAGTACCTTCCAAGAGCATGAACTCACCAAAGAGCTGCTTTTAGGCTCCTCCATTGATCATTCCTTAAACAGAATATCTCCAAATCCTGGATCTCCTAGATGGATCTCCTAGATGCTCTGATCTATAAGAATGTACAGGACAAGTTTGACTCTTGGCCAAGGAAGGATGACAACGGCACAAAGAATCTCTAGAACTGGAAAATGAAGTGTTTGGGAACCTCTAGAAATCTTGGTTTCATGTAATCAAAGATAATGTCTAATTCACCAAAACAAAATTCAAAGCAAAACACAGACTTTAGGACTCCATGCACCATGAGCGGGAATAGATCCGGAGTTCTTTTTTCTTTTTTTTTTTTTTTTAATTTTTTATTGGTTAATTTATTTATTTACATTTCAAATGTTATCCGCCTTCCCTGTTTCCCCTTCGCAAACCACCTATCCCACCACCTTGCTTCTATGAGAGAGTTCCTCCACCCACCCACCCACTCCAGCCTCAGTGCCCTAGCATTCACCTATGCTAGGGCATCAAGCCTTCACAGGACCAAGGGCCTCACCTCCCATTAATGCCAGATAAGGCCATCCTATGCTGCATATGCACCTAGACCCATGGATCCCTCCATGTGTATTCTTTGGCTGGTGGTTTAGTCCCTGGGAGTTCGGGGAGGGGGGGATCTAGTTGGTTGATATTGTTGTTCTTCCTGTGGGGTTGCAAACCCTTTCAGCTCCTTTAGTCCTTCACCTAAAGAATGTTCCTCTGGAGTTAGCTGATGAGTTAGTCGACTCTACCTATCAAAGTGTAAAGTACACATGTTTATTCCCTGATTCAGCAACTGATCATCTAAGTATCTATTCCATGTAAATGCTTTCAGAATCAAATGTCACATACAAAACTATGAAGCATTTTTTTTTTTGGCAGAAGTGAAAAATCAGCAACAGCCCAAATCAATAGGGGAAACAACTAAACATGATATATTTTTCCAGTGGTGTATACTGCAACTATTAAAATAAAATATATCTATACTTCCATGATGAAACTTTGCAATGTGTATGAATCAGGGATTTTTTTTAATGAAATTTCAGGAGAATATAAACTCAATTTCATTTTTTAAAACATATTAATAATGTTTTCATGCAATGTTTCATAGACAAACCTTAGAAATATACTCCAAATTATTCTTATAGGGACATGAATAAGAATTCCCAATTTCTATATGTAATACCTCATGAAGTACATATTATAAACAACATGTACTACTATGATAACTATAAAACAAAAATTTGATATTTCTAAATCAAAGCTGCTAATGGAAGATGGCAAAATATGGGACAAAGACAGACTTTCTGACTTCTTAAACTATTGTCACGAGTCATTCACATCTCCAAAGTCATTTGATCTTTCAGCAGGGAATTGACAAGGCTCCATATAATTCTGTTAGCTAACCTGATAGGTCTGACTGATGGCAAATGGGACAGGAGAATATCTAAAATGATATTTTTGTTTCTTTTTTCTAAATGAACAAAAGCCTAGTATACAACCTGGCTGTGAAATATGTAATTGGAAAAAGTATTGCCCCTTGGTTAAAGAAGTGACCTCCAGTGGGCAATAATTCCTTTAGATTGAACATTTTGTTACAATTGTCCACAGAAACGTAAAGAGGTTATTTCCTTGATCTGCAGGGCATTCATTTTCTGCTATAAGCATCCCACAGTGTAATGTATATAGGCTACATACAGAAGATTAATAGCATTCCTCCAGTGCTTTTCCACTGAACTTCTTGATACAAGTGGTATTCATGGAAATGATTTTTTTTTCCTGAATCACTTGTGAGATCCAGCACTCAAACATTCCTTGGTTGCTCTTTTTTTCTCATTTCCACCACTGTTTTGTATTTTTTAAAAACATCTTTACCCACTTATAATTTTTTAAAAATACAAAATAAAAAATTCTCACCTACCAAACCAGTAAACCTGGAAAAATGAACAAAATATGGATTTGTTGAGTGTATCCTCACACACTGTTTTTGGGGGATACTAGGACTTCTAGGAGATAATCTAGGAGACAGCTTGGCAACACATATCAGATTAAAAACTTGAATCACTTTGACTCAACCGTCCTGCAGAGGAGTTAAAAGATAGATGCTTTTTACTAGAAATCTAGAAATGACTAGTACTATTATCAGTACAAAACTGTCTAAAACAATATTCAACATGAGCTCTGAAGTACAGGTAGGAAAGATTATTTTACCTTAAAATTTAGGAGGAGGCTATAAATTCAGTGAATGCTGTGTTTGTTTTAAGGAGTGATACGGAGAAGCACATGACGTACACAGAGAAGAAGGCAGAGAGGAATAATGTATCTGTGAGCCAAGAATGTTTTGCAATTACAAGAAGCCAAAGAAAAGACCTGCCCTTGGAGTTTCTGAAAGAAGCTATCCCTGTCGGTGCCTTGAATTCACACCTCTGGCTTCATAGTCCTGAGAAAATAAATACCTGGTTGTTTGAGCCACTTAGTTTGTGTCAATCTGTTACATTGTCTTTGATAAACTAAAAGAAATACGACATCTGGGCCATTAAATGACCCAGTGATGGGCAGTGGTGAGGAGGAGTCAGAAGCAGACTCAGCATGATTGGATAACAGATGATGTTGAGACATGGAGAGGGACTTTTGTAGACTTCGAAGTTTTTCCCTAATAAAAACACAAATGCTGTGGAGACTGAGATTTAACAAAGTGGAAAGATGGCTATGGTGTACTGTTCAGTTGAGTGGAACAAATCATTAAACTTGTTACCCTATGGTTCTCTCTACAGAGGGGCTCCTGGAAGGATGTGTGTCAGGTGTTATGCCTTGTCATTCTGGGTAGTGTAACTGGCTTGAGTGATTGCTCAGGTTCGATTATAGTGTTGAAATTTTTGCAGTCAGCATGATTGACATAATTTTACAACATTAACCTATACTCATCTAATTAAACCATGATGAAACTTCCCATTTTGCCCTTACTGTGCCTGTCTACGATGTGAGAAGAAGGTGGAAGCTCAGGAAGATGACCTGTTACTTCTATAGTCTGAGTGTGTTCCTTGAAAACCATATGTTGGAAACCAAGTCCTCAAGGCAATATTGCTAAGAGGTGTGGCCTAAAGGGAGATATTAAAGTCATGAGGGTTCCATCTTTATGAATAGATTAATACAAATATAAAAGGGCTTGAGTCTGCAAGTTGGATTCTCTTTATCTCTCTTGCCATATAATGCCCACCATATTTAAGACCAGAACAAAGCTAAGTCGCACAGCCTTGAAAGGACTGCCCTATGCATAGCCCAACGCCTTGAGAATGAACTTCCCCATCTCTGGAGATATGAGAAAGAAACTTTTAGTTACAAACTATCTAGTTTCAAGGTTTAGTTTTGCTTTGCTTTGTTAAGGAGAAGAAAGTATACAAACCCTGCCTCCCTGACATCATTATGGATTTTGAATTGGAGTTTCACATTAAGTCCACCAACAGTGAAGACGATTCCTTGTGTGTTTCTCATTCTCAGCTAGATACTTTAAAGTTTGATACCTACTGATATATGGCTGGACACTGACATTATAGGCAACACATTTGTCCAGCATCTGGCTATAAGAGGGCTATCTTGGAACCCATATTGCATCTCTGGGTATCAAGAGTCAAGCTGCAGTGGCATGTAAGTTATATTAATATGAAGAACAAAAATCAGATCCTCACCCTTCTCCTTTTTCCCTCTCTTCCCTTCCAAGCCTTTGAAATGAAAGGAAAAAATCCAAAAAAGGCTTAAATTTAAAAAGTAAAAAAAAAAAAAAAAAAAAAAAAACTAAAGTGAGAACACTGAAAATTCATGGCATTGTTTCTCCTGACCCCATACCTGTGGCAACTACCAGAATTGGGCATGATCTTTTCTCAGAGTAAAAACCAGATGTCTATCCAATAGTTCTTTGCTTCTTGTGTAGCTGTTTCACATGAGAAATCCATTTTCCATTCATAGATTCTATTCTGAATCAAATTCTGACGAACGATCAAAGGAACAGTTCATTGGCAGATAGCAAGGTCAAGTCAGGATTCTTAGAAAAGGAATGATAATGCCAGCTAGGAGTTTGGGGTTAAAAAGAAAAAAAAAAACTAAAACAAACAAACAAAAAAAAAAAAAAAAACCAACTCTCCCTGGTCCTAGATAGATTTTCATTGTCAACTTGACACAGCTTAGAGTCAAGTGAAAAAAGGGAACTCAGTTTAAAGAATTTCCTCCACCAGATTGGCCTGTGAGCATGCCTGCAGGCACTGCATTGATTACCAATCTATGTAGGAGGGCTCAGCCCACTGTAAGTACTACCAGGCAGGTATTTCTGGACTATATAAGAAAGCTAGCGCAGTATAAGTCAGTAAGTAGCATCCCTGTATAGTTTCTGCCCCAGGTCCCTGCTTAGCATTCCTATGCTGACTTCCCTTGTTGATTGATTGTTATCTTGAAGTATAAGCTAAAATAAGCCCTCTTCCCTCCTAAGTGGCTTTTGGAAGGGGTGTCTTGTATCACATCAACATAAAGAAACTAGTAATAGTCCCCTTGGTTATACATTTTATTTAGTCTTTACTATCTGCTATACGACCGCTTGAACAATATTTTTACAACAATATTAATAGGGACTGGGAAGATGGCTCCACAGTTTTAAAAGAAAGAGTACATTCTACTCTTCTAGAAGACCTGAAATTGGTTCCCAGCACTACTAACATGCAGATCAAAACCTTCAGAGGATCTAATATCTTCTTCTGATCTCTATAGGCAACTACACTCACACATTCACACATACACACGTACACACACATGTGCACACATACACTGTAAATAAATAAATAGGTAAATAGATAAACACACCTAAACAAATAAATTTCTTTTTAAAAAATCAAAATTAAAGCACAGTCTCTAACTTTGGTGAATCTTTATCTACAAAAAGAGGCAGCAAATTGTTCTAGAAATAGAGAATATATAAAATGTAAAGGATCCTTCCAAGGTCTCTCTCTCTCTCTCTCTCTCTCTCTCTCTCTCTCTCTCTCTCCTTAACTACATCTATACTAGTGTATAGATGTACGGACTTGGAGATTAGAGTCCTCACAGCCAAGTGCATAGGCTTCATTGTTTGCTATATATAAGACACTCTAGGCAGGGACTGAGGAACAGCCGGGAGGTAAGAGCCTGCTGGTTTCCACCTCTGCCTGGGCCACCAGGGCTCCATAGCCAAACAGAGCCGGGAGAAAGCGAGCTGCCCACATGTGTGGAAAAGCCAGCAAGAGGAGGGCTCCAGACACAGGGACTGAGGAACAGCAGGGAGGTAGGAGACTTCCAGTTTACATCTGTGGCAGGAGTCCTCTGCCTAGGCCACCAGGACTCCATAACCAAATAGCACTGGGGAAAAGCTAGCCTGCCAGGAGTGGGGATAAGACTGACTGATCAGAGGGTCCTACCTGGAATTCCCAGGTCACAGGGACTGACGAACAGGGATCTGGTTTCTTTCAGAGACTGGAGAACAGATCCTGTGACACAGGGATCCATACTCAAATAGTGCCAGGAGAGAGCTGGCATATCAAGAGAGCAGACACACCTTTAAGCACAGGCAAGACCACCACTTCTTTTCAAGTTCAATGGACCAAGAGGGACCCTAGCAGAACCATCAGGACACAGGAAACAAGGGTCAGCTGGGGATTAGATCCTTCCTGTTTCTATCTGCACCCCAGAGCTGACCCTGCACCACAACTCTCCAAACCCAAATTCCTCTCAGAGAGAACTTGTCTCCAAGGAGTATTGACACCTAGGCTTGCAGGAAAGACAAGCCACAACCAGAGAGAGAGAGACCAGCTAACACCAGAGATAACCAGATGGCGAAAGGCAAGGGGAAGAACAAAAGGAACAGAAACCAAGACTACTTGGCTTCATGAGAGCCCAGCTCTCCCACCACAGCCAGCCCTGGATACCCCAACACACCAGAAAAAGAAGACTCAGACTTAAAAACATATATCAAGAGGATGATAGAAGATTTTAAGAAGGAAATAAATAACTCCCTTAAAGAAATACAAGAGAACACAGGTAAACAACTGGAAACCCTTAAAGGGGACATGCAAAAATCCCTTAAAGAATTACAGGAAAACACAATTAATCAAATGAACAAAACCATTCAGGAATTAAAAATTGAAATAGAAACAATAAAGAAATCACAAAAGGAGACAACACTGGAGTTAGAGAACATAGGAAAGAAATCAGGAGTCATAGATACAAGAATCACCAACAGAATACAAGAAATGGAAGAGAGAATCTCAGGTGCAGAAGATACCATAGAAAACATGGACACAACAGTCAAAGAAAACACAAAATCCAAAAAGCTCCTAACCCAAAACATCCAAGATATCCATGATACAATGAGAAGACAGAACCTGAGGATAATAGACATAGAAGAGAGTGAAGATTTCCAACTTAAAGGACCAGTAAATATCTTCAACAAAATTATAGAAGAAAACTTCTCCAACCTAAAGAAAGAGATGAACATAAATAAACAAGAAGCCTATAGAACGCAAAATAGACTGGACCAGAAAAGAAATTCCTCCTGTCACATTATACTCAAAACACCAAATACACAAAATAAGGAAAGAATATTAAAAGCAGTAAGGGAAAGGGGGAAAGTAATATATAAAGGCAGACTTATCAGAATTACAGCAGACTTCTCACCAGAGACTATGAAAACTAGAAGATCCTGGGCAGATCTCATACAAACTCTAAGAGAACACAAATACCAGCCCAGACTGCTACACCCAGCAAAACTCTCAAAAGTCATAGATGGTGAAACCAAAATATTCTATGACAAATCCAAATTTGCATAGTATGTTTCCACAAACCCAGCCCTACAAAGAATAATACATGGAAAATGCCAACTCAAGGAGGGAAACTACACTCAAGAAAAAGCAAGAAAGTAATTTTTCAACAAACTCTAAAGAAGATAGCCACACAAACATATAAACAACATAACAGGAAAATAACAGGAAACAATAATCACTATTGTTTAATATCTCTTAACATCAATGGTCTCAGTTCCCCAATAAAAAGACATAGACTGACAGACTGGATCCATAAACAGGACCCAGCATTTTGCTGCATTAAGGAAACGCACCTCCGTGTTAAAGATAAATACTACCTCAGAGTAAAGGGCTGGAAAATAATTTTCAAGGCAAATGACCCCAAGAGACAGGCTGGAGTAGCCATTCTAATATCGGATAAAATTGACTTTCAACCAAAAGTCATCAAAAAAGATAAAGAAGGACACTTCTTACTCATCAAAGGAAAAATCTACCAACAAGAACTCTAATTCTGAATATCTCTGCCCCGAATGCAAGAGCTCTCACATTCATAAATGAAACTATACTAAAGTTCAAAGCACACATTGTAACTCATACAATAATAGTAAAGGACTTCAACACCCCACTATTAACAATGGACAGATCTCGGAAACAAACTAAATAGAGACACAGTGAAACTAACAGATGCTATGAAACAAATGGGTTTAACAGATATCTATAGAACATTTCATCCTGCATAAAAAGAATATACCTTCTTCTCAGCACCTCGTGGTACCTTCTCCAAAATTGATCATATATTTGGTCACAAAACAAACCTCAACAGATATAAGAAGATTGAAATAATCCCATGTCTCCTATCAGATCACTAAGGATTAAGGTTGGTCTTCAATGGCAACAGCAACCGAAAGCCCACATACACATGGAAGCTGAACAACACTCTACTCAATGATAACTTGGTCAAGGAAGAAATAAAGAAAGAAATTAAGGACTTCCTAGAATTTAATGAAAATGAAAGTACAACATACCCAAACCTATGGGACACAATGAAAGCAGTGCTAAGAGGAAAACTCATAGCTATGAGTGCCTCCAAAAGGAAACTGGAGAAAGCATACACTTGCAGCTTAACAGCACACCTGAAAGTTCTAGAATAAAAAGAAGCTAATACACCCAAGAAGAGTAGAAGGCAGTTAATAATCAAATTAAGGGCTGAAATCAACCAAGTGGAAACTAAAAGAACTATACAAATAATCAACAAAACCAGGAGCTGGTTCTTTGAGAAAATCAACAAGATAGATAAACCCTTAGCCAGACTAACAAGAGGGTATTTGCAGAGACAGTATGCAAATTAACAAAATTAGAAATGAAAAGGGAGATAAAGCAAAAGATTCTGAGGAAATTTAAAAAATCATCAGATCCTACTACAAAAGCCTATACACAACAAAATTGGAAAATCTGGAGGAAATGGACAAGTTTCTAGATATACCAATTACCAAAGTTAAATCAGGATCAGATAAACCATCTAAACACAAAATAGAAACAGAAGGAACACTACCCAATTCATTCTATGAGGCCACAGTTACACAGATACCAAAACCCCACAACGACCAAACAATAAAAGAAAACTTCAGACCAATTTCCCTTATGAATATCAATGCAAAAATACTCAATAAAATTCTTACAAACCGAATCCAAGAACACAAAAAAACGATCATTCACCATGATCTAGTAGGCTTCATCTCAGGGATGCAGGGATGGTTCAATATCCAGAAATCCATTAATGTAATCCACTACATAAACAAACTCAAAGAAAAAAACCACATGGTCATCTCGTTAGATGCTGAAAAAACATTTGACAAAGTTCAACATCCCTCCATGATAAATGTCTTGGAAAGATCAGGAATTCAAGGAGCATACCTAAACATAATAAAAGCAATATACAGTAAACCAGCAGCCAACATCACACTAAATGGAGAGAAACTCAAAGCAATCCCACTAAAATCAGGGACTAGGCAAGGCTGCCCTCTCTCTCCCTATCTATTCAATATAGTACTTGAAGTTCTAGCTAAAGCAATCAGACAACAAAAGGAGGTCAAAGGGATACAAATTGGAAAGGAAGAAATCAAAATATCACTATTTGCAGATGATGATGGTACACTTAAGTGACCTGAAAAACTCCACCATAGATCTGCTACAGCTGCTAAACACTTTCAGCAAAGTGGCCAGATACACAATTAACTCAAGCAAATCAGTAGCCTTCCTATACTCGAAGGATAAACAGGCTGAGAAAGAAATTAGGGAAATGACACCCTTCACAATTGTCAAAACAATATAAAGTATCTTGGTGTGACTCTAACCAAACAAATGAAAGATCTGTATGACAAGAACTTCAAGTCTCTGAAGAAAGAAATCAAAGAAGACCTCAGAAGATGGAAAGATCTCCCATGCTCATGGACTGGCAGAATTAATATAGTAAAAATGGCCATCCTGCAGAAAGCAATCTACAGATTCAATGCTATCCCCATCAAAATCCCAACTCAATTCTTTGTAGACCTAGAAAGAGCAATACTCAAATTCATATGGAATAACAAAAAACCCAGGATAGCAAAAACTATTCTCAACAATAAAAGGACTTCTGGGGGAATCAGCATCCCTGACCTCAGGCTGTACTACAGAGCAGTAGTGAAAAAAACTGCATGATATTGGTACAGTAACAGGCAGGTAGATCAATGGAATAGAATTGAAGACTCAGAAATCAACCCACATACTTATGGTCACTTGATCTTTGACAAAGGAGCTAAAAGCATCCAGTGGAAAAAACAGAGCAATTTCAACAAATGGTGCTGGTTCAACTGGCGGTCTCATGTAGAAGAATGTGAATTGATCCATTCCTATTTCCCTGTACGAAGCTCAAGTCTAAGTGAGCTTCAAAAACCTCCACATAAAACCAAATACACTGAATCTAATAGAAGAGAAAGTGGGGAAAAATCTCAAACACATGGGCACAGGGGAAAAGTTCCTGAACAGAACACCAATGGCTTGTGCTCTAAGATCAAGAATCCACAAATGGGACAACTTGAATTTATAAGGTTTCTGTAAGGCAAAGTACACTGTAAATAGGACAAAATGGCAACCTACAGATTGGGAAAAGATCTTTACCAATCCCATGTTTGATAGAGGGCTAATATCTAATGTATACAAAGAATTCAAGAAGCTAGACTCCAGAGATCTAAATAACCCTGTCAAAAAATGGGGAAGAGAGCTAAACAGAGAATTCTCAACTGAGGAAACTCGAATGGCCAAGAAGCACCTAAAGAAATGTTCAACATCCTTAGTCATCAGGGAAATGAAAATCAAAACAACCCTGAGATTCTACCTCACACCAGTCAGAATGGCTAAGATCAAAAACCCAGGTGACAGCAGATGTTGGTGAGGATGTGCAGAAAGAGGAACACTCCTCCATTGCTGGTGAGAATGCAAGTTGATACAACCTCTCTGGAAATCAGTTTGGCGGACCCTCAGAAAATTGGACATAATACTACCTGAGGTCCCAGCTCTTCTACTGCTGGGCATATACCCAGAAGATGCTCCAATATGTAACAAAGACACATGTTCCATTATGTTCATAGCAGCCATATTTATAATAGCAAGAAACTGGAAACAACCCAAATGTCTCTCAACAAAGAATGGATATAGAAAATGTGGTACATTTACACAATGGAATACTACTCAGCTTTTAAAAACAGTGACTTCATGAAATTCACAGACAAATGGATGGAACTTGAAAATATCATCCTGAGCGAGGAAAAGCAATCACAAAGGAATGAACATGGTATGTACTCACTGTTAAGTGGTTATTAGTCCAAATTTTGAAATACCCAAGAGTCACTTTGCTGCAACAGTAGTACTGAGTGTGAGGTCCCAGATGGAGAAGTTGGAGAAGGGACTGAAGGAGCTGAGAGAGTTTGCATCCCCAGGGAGGCAGCAACAGTGGCAACTGGCCTGACACCTGATATTCCTGGAGACTGATCCACCAACCAAAGAATACACATAGAGGGACCCATGGTGCTGGCCACATATGCGGCAGAGGAGGGTCTTGTTATCCATCAGGGGCAGGAGGGGCCCTTGGGCCTGAGGGTGTTAGATCTCCCAGTATAGGAGAATGCCAAGGAGAGAAGACGAGAGTGGGTGGGTGGGAGAATACCCCCATAGTGGCAGGTAGAGGGGGAGGAAATGGGGAGGTTCCAAAGGGAAGATCTGGAAAGGGGGAAACATTTGAAATGTAAATAAAGTATGAAAAAAAAGACACTCTAGAACCACAGAAAACAGAGTCTGATATCCTCATCATTTTTGTACCAAACATTGCTATCATTCATTAGGTAAATACCATGCACATTTAGTTTACAGTTTCCACTCTTCATAATGGATCTCCAGATATGATAATTGTCCCCCCTTTTACTCACAAGAATAATTTTCAAAAAATGATATGGCATGGCCAGGAAACAGCATTTAAGGAGTAGACATGGGATTTGAATGTGAATGCCTTGTAGTCTATGTGCTTTACTCAACATCCTGAGGGGCAGGGTTGGGGGGGGGAATCCATGTGTTTGATGAGCAAGTGACTCACCCACTTTTTGTCTACTTGGGTATGTACCCAACAAAGACCAGGAACCATGATTACTGAGAACACCTCTCTTTCTCTAAATGAACAGAACTAAATAGTAATGCAGATCATCACATGCTAGCTGCAAACATAGGAATGAAAGAATATAGCTTTTAGTTACAGGAAATAACCTCAATGCTTTTGAGTCACTGAACTCAAATTAGGAAACAATTCCTTATATTATTTTTAATATGTATTTTGAAAACTTGTATAGCAACCAAAAACCTAATCTAAATTTTTGATGAATTCAGATGGTAAGAAAAGAGAAAAATGTAGTTTGAAACTGTTTACACAGAGCACCAAGAGGGATATCTTTACTGTAGTCTGCATACCTCTGCCATTTTTTTCATATCATTGTTGGCCTAAGAGCTAAGAGGCAGGAAGGAACCAGAATGAAGCAGAAAGTGAGGTGAAGGGCAAATGCCTGTTTCATGGATTCTCAAGTCTCTAACAGAATGAGGCCAAACCTCAAGAACCTGGACCAGTTTCATGCAAAGGTGTTATAGGATAAAATTTGTATATTGTATCAAAAAAGACCTTCCTTCTCAGAACGTGTGCTTCTGAGTAGGTAATCACCCAACATGAAAAGACAGTTTTTGTATTTATTTTTATCTCTTTGAACTGCCAACATGTTCCAGTGTTCATGGTGAAGCCAAAGATTAAATGTCCTTATATTTTTGTTTTGATTTCCCTGCCAAATGCAAATATCTCACTGTAAGTAAGTCATTACTCTCCCGCTGTTGTGGTCTGATTAATTCCCACAATATTAGCCAGCAATTCATTTTATCCCTTGGCGTCACAAGTCCAGTTGAAGGAGATAAGTGGCTGATAAAAGACCTGAGAGAACAGTTATAAATGATTCACTTTAAAAGAGTAATAAAGCAGCTGCTGGGGAAGTGAGGCGGAGTCGCCCTTCCATATATTGCACAAAACTAATTTCGTTTAAAAAACTTGGGCAAATTATAGTCAATAATCTTCACTGTCACCCTGCTGCTCATAAAAACTTTTGAGAAGAAACTTAATGCTGAAATGCAAATATTTAATTAGATTTTAATGGTGAGGTTTATTTTTTCTACGTCTGGTCATCTGTCTCAATTACGTTCTCCATTTTTTACAGTTAACCAGGAATTACCATTCCTGTGGGCTTTGGGGTGTTTTCTCTTTCTTTGTTTCTGTTTAGCTTTTACACAAGTGTTGCTCTTGTGGGAAGGTTCAGTTCATTCTGTTCTGCTTTGCTTTTGGAAAAGAGAAACATTTAAGGAGGGAGGGAGAAAAGTATATGACCTGAGCAATGCTTTTAAGTTAATTGTCCTTATGTCCCACACAGAGTGTTCCGTAGCTAAACAATTAATTGTCTTTTCTTCTACCTCATTGCACAGGGCAATTAATACTCATTTTTATTTAACATCCAATTAAAGTGATTCTATGTATACTTAAGTGCTAGAGCTATGCTTCTTTTTAATGTATTTTGTAGTTTCGAGTTTTACATTAATTCACGGAGATTAGGCTAAATTGGCTGCTGGTGTCAATTTCTCCAAAACCAGTATTAGAATCTGTTACTCCTTCTGTTAGGCACAATACCCTTCAGAACTGCTGAGGACAGAGAGGGCATGCTCGTAGTCCTGACCATCTCTTGTGGTAACCATCACACTATCCTCCTAATTCAAACCCACCTTCCTTTCTAGGGATGAACTTTGAAGCTCCTTCCTCCTTTGTCAGCGGCTTCTGCCAACAGGGGACTCTAAAGCAAAATACTGATCAGGAGAAAGAAAAGGGGGACTGGGGTTCTCACCTTCCAGAGAGAGGTTTCTTTAAGCAACAATCACTTTTGTGGCGTTAACTGCCTCCAGCAAAAGAAGCCAGCCCTGGTGGCTCAGTTAATTCTAGTTTTTAGTTTCCTCAACTCCAGCTCCCAGAGATACCAACACCGCCAGCACCACCCACAGGGGCTCCTAGACTCCTCCAGTTACTCCCTCAGACTCAAGGTCAGTGGCTCTTTCCTGTAATTGCTATTTCTGTGAACCCTAGATGTGTATCCGCCTCTTTGCATGTTTTAGACTTTTCCCCACCTGGTTGCTGAGGTTCAAGCCCAAGGTATTATGTATTCTCAGCACAAGGCCCACAGATCCGCGACCTCTACCACCACTAACACAATTTTCAACATCGCTACTTTAAAATTACTTGTTGTGATTTCAGTCTCCTGGCTAAGTCGCCCCTGCTTCAGCCCTTTTCACTGGCAAAGCACATAGACTTGGGTCAGAATCCTAGTCCTACCACTTATGAACCTTGGCCAAGTGGCACTTAAAATTTCTGAGTTCTCCTATAGGAGAGGATGCGCTTAGTCCTGCTGAGTCTGGATGTGCCAGGGCAGGGTGGTACCAGAGCGGAGCTTCCCATTCTCCTTAAAGAAGGGGAGAGGGTAATGTGGGGAGGGATTTGTAAGAGTGGGCCTGGGAGGAGAGGAGGGAGGGGGACTGTGATTAGGATGTAAAGTGAATTAATTAATGAATGAATGAAAAATTCTGAGTTCTCATTTATGTTTGTGTAAAATGAGTATAATGTTCCTGAGCTGCATAGAGTAACGAGATAATTGTGATCACGTAACGTGGTCAGGGGTCCTTTTCATTTTCTATAGGTTCAATTTCTCACATTTACGACAGAAAGAAAAAGGTTATGCTCTTTTTTTACTGAGAATAAATGTGTCTCTTCTTTTCCACCTTCGGTTGTAGAACTACAGTGGCACAATGTCACCTCTCCGTGACGCTGTATTTCCAGTCCCAACCCTTGCAGTAACACCTTTAATCCTGTCGGTATGTTCCTGGTCACCATAGTCTTTCCCTTTGCCTTCAACAACCTCTCTTCTCAATGTTTTACCAGATAATGCCTTTCTATAAAACATTCCAGATCTTCTAACTCTTTTCCTATTTGGTTTCGAGAGCTCTCATCTCCCACACATCATTCCCAGGCAGCCTCTCCATCACCCATTCTACTCTTCCATTCTCTAGCTCCCTGGGCATTCCACACGTTACTAATGCAATTCCACATCAAGTCAGATATATTATAAACACTGCGCTATCTTTTCTGATTCGCTTTTCCTTTGTGAAGATCTGAGGTGAGGCTACTAACAGACCCTTGACAAATATTCATAGAGTAGAATGAGGAATGAAATCTCCATTTATCTCAACATCAATCTGGTTTTGGTTTTTTTTTTTCCCACCCTTTCCAATTTCCTGGGCTTTTGCCTTTTGAAAGCTACAATTTTCTCACTCTGAGATAGAAAAAAATAAATGCATGCTATCTTCCCCTTTCTGTTCAATTCTCTCCATTAATATTATGATTTTTAAAAAAGCTTCAAAGACATGAAAAGATGTCAGGTGTTGAAAGCTTGAAGGCAGGGTCTTCGTTTCTTACTCCCACTGTCTAAAAGCACTCTACTCTCATTTTTCCTGCCATCTATTGATCTATTGATCTTTGATCCTATTAGCTTATTGGCATTCAATCACAGCTTTTATAGATGTGTGCATGTGTATATGTAAAGGAGTTGGTGAATTGGCCTGATTTTTAAAATCAATTTACTTATTTCTCTATTACTGCAAAGGTTGTGAGCCAGACAGAAGCTGTTACAAGTGGACACACTTTCCTTCTGATTCCTCTTTGAACAGCTCTGTGTGACCATTGTGGTTAGGTAATACCAAGCTTAAAGTTCCACAGTTCACTCTATCATAGTCTCTATCACTATTCCTCACAAGGTGTTACATCATCTTCAGGTTCTGCCATTTCAGCCACATCCTCCTTCTTCAAAGTACTAGACGCCTACTTTTAAACTTCCAGGAGTGATTTCCCTAGACATTTGATGAACTAGGTGTTGACCTTAGTAATTTTGAGATACAAACAAGACAAGTAAAAACATCTAGGTAATGTCACAACTGTATTATAAAACATAAAACTCAAGCCCAAAGGACTGATACAAGCTGGCCTGGTGACAAACCAGGAATGACAGAATGGGAAAGAAGTTTAGATGCCCACTATCAAGCTAAATTTTTTCATCATTGTTATTTCATTTCTTCTTTGCAAACCTCCAAAACTTCCTTCAAATTTTAAGTGTCTGGAGGAGACAATTTTATTGTGTCTCATCTCTTTTCAACCTAGTTGATATACGAATTTTTTTTCTATTTCTTTCCATCTCATAAAGTTTAAATTAAAATGTAAATTCTTCAGTACCGCTTGGTCCCAACACACACAAGCATACTGATTGAGAGGCAATCAGTAAATGAAAGAAAACTAAGATGCTACAATATTTGCAAGCATGAGACTTCCATTTCAAAATGGTATGTGTTAGATATGGCCACCAGTGTAACAGGGGCACGAATGTTGTGGGCAGAGTAAACCAACACTTTCTGGTGATATCTAAGGCACACATGGTGAGATGGAACCCTTTCATGACACCGTTAACAGGGATAAGAACACCAGGCTCGATAGTTTACTGGCCCTAGGGGAGAACTTAATATTATTATCTGACCAATAGAAGTAATATTAACATGACTCTTAATAACTTATTGCTACACCCATAGATCAGTGCATCTCTCAAAGCCTCATCAGAGAAGAAGCTTCTTGAAGTAGCTAGCTATTCATACAGAGACTCACACAATTGGTCAACATGCAGAGAATAAGAGACTGAGAAGGGCTCAACCCTAAATGGTACATGCATATCACACACACACACACACACACACACACACACACACACCACCCAAGTCTCAAGGAACATCCAAGAAAAGTGGGTGGAAAGACTGTAATGGAGGATGACTTAAAGGAACCAGTGCTTCCCAGACACAGCAGAGGAATTATACACATGAACTCACATTGTAAAAACATGGATGCTACTTAGGAAAGCTGAAGCCACACAGAATTCTAGCAGGTGGGGAAGATGTATGGATCAAATCCTTCTACTAACTGAGGAGCCACTGGCATTTGATAGCTACTGGGAGAGGGAGCAGCTTTTTCTAATAACATGAACCCAGGTAGGTTGACCTTCCTTGAAAGCAAAACCTATATTAAGATTGTTTAGGCAATAGTAACTGGACTCAAGGGGAAAGAGAGAATGAGGAGGAGAAAGAGAAAAAGACTCGATGTTGGATGGGTAAGGAGTTAGACCTGGGAAGAGTTAAGGAGCGAACATGATCAAAACTCTTTTTACGTAGTCTCAAAGAATTACTAGCAATATTATTTATAAAATAAATAAAGGGGGCTGGAGAGATAGCTCAGCGGTTATGAACACTGGCTGGTCCTTCAGAAGACCCAAGTTCAGGCCCCAGAACCCATATGGAACCTCACAACTGTCTGTAACTCCAGCTCCACAAGATATGACACCTTCACACAAGCATACAAGCAGACAAAACACCAATGCACAGAATTTCTTTAAATGATAATAATAAAAGGCTGGAGAGATGATTAAGTAGCTAAGAGTGTCTGTTGCTCTTCTAGAGAACAGCACCCATGTTGGACAGTTCACAACTGTCCAACACCCACGTTGTTCCCAGCACCCACGTTGGACAGTTCACAACTGCCTATAACTGCAGTGCCAGAGGACCCAGCATCCTCTTCTGACACACACACACACACACACACACACACACACACACACACACACACAAAGACTTTTAAATACTATGCCCAAAAATAGAAGTCATTTTCATCACCAGTTAGAAGTCACATCCATAGTCTTTTGGTCTTTTCTGTGGTCAGTGGTTGGCATGGCAGTACTCTGGCTCTGGAACCAGAACCAAGAGTAACTACCTTCTTCTCATGAGCCCACGTCTTAATACTGTCAGTGCTTGGATATACTCTACATCTTATTTCCTTGAAAGCCTGAAGGAACTGAAGGAACAAATGCAAAGAAAAAGCAAATCAAGGACACATACTCCAGAAACTCCTTCCTCAGACCCTCCACAGAGGCTGTCCTTGGTGGCTCCAGTAACGAGATGCATCTTCAGGGACTCCAGTGAGATTTAACTAAGCAGGTGTTGATCCCTATTGTGGCTCAACCTAGAATCATGACTTTCACAGCAAAAGCAGAGTCTCCCTTGACATACCCCCTTTAGTTCAGTGTGGCAGAACAAGGAAGAGAACTGTTATTTACTAAGTGTCTTCTCCATTCTAGATGCAATACAATATGCTCTATGTCCTCATTCAATCTGCATAAAACCTTGAGACAAGAGGGTAGGTGACAAAATTGAAAATATGTAAGATTAAGAAACTTGTGAAAACCCAAGCAGTTACAAAGGTCACAGACCTAGTATACAAATGTGTCTCTTTGACAAGGAAAGCCAGGTTCCTCTCATTAAATTACCTTCTACAAAATAGAAAACATACAAAAAACGTTCTATACACCAGCCCATCCTAAATGAGACAGACCTGAATGTGAAAGAAAGCAACATTAAGTAGTTGTTCTTTTTCGGCCATCTCTAGAAACAATTTGATATATAATATATGTTTGCCTTTTTGGAGAAATTCTGTCTAACTGAAAAATACTGCACCATTCCCTAGTAAATTGTTTTCTTACATCCTATAGTTTATCATCTGCAGATACTGTCAGAGTCTGATGTTTGAGTCATTATGGTTATGGGATTTAATTTTTAATGATGCAAAAATTATGCACAATGTACTATCATTTCTCTCCCAGACCCAGAATCTGATAGCTAATAATTGCTCCTTACTTAGTTTCTAATGCTCCATGATATTAATTAGAATGCAACTAGAATCAGAAAAGTGACTCACTGAAAATGGCCTTCATGGAGTCTGTGTTCATTTGCCTCCAATAAGTACAAGAATAAAATTGCAGAGTATATGCATCAACAACTTCCTCTGGGCAGACTCTTCCCCAAACAAGCTCTAAAGTCTAGAAAATGTACTTGGTGACCTTGATGCTCCTTAAAAGGCTGAAGAACTCTTAAATGGTATTAGTTAGTGCAGTGCTGGCTTCTGTTAACAGTAGGCATCAAATTAATGATTTTCTGCAGTAGAGGGAAATAAATCTCCATTTATACCCATGTCACCCTCACGCAGGTGTTTGCAATCAAAGGGTTCCTTCCTTCCACACAGTGGTGGAGAGATCTAGGTTTCTTCTAACTTCTGACACTGCCATTTCCTGTAGCTTCAGAATCCTCTGTTTTTGTGTGTGTGTGTGTGTGTGTGTGTGTGTGTGTGTAGAATGACCAAGAAAAGAATAATATAGTCTCTGTATATGTAAACACTGCTTTATAGGATTCTTGTAATTATTAAAGTCATATGCATGCATTATAAACACAAATATACATTTAATATTTACTATAGCCTTATGAGGTAAACATAGCTATTATTTTAGTTTTTGCACCTGAGACTATTGAGCCAAAGTGAACTTTTTACATACACCTAAATCACTGCACTAAGCTGGCAAGACAGCTTAGTAGGTCAAGTTAGTAGGTCAAGTCAGTTGCTGCCAACCCTAATGACCTGAGTTCAATTCCCAGGACTCATACTCTGGAATGAAAGAACCAACTCCTGCAAGTTGTCCTCTAATTTCACACATGTACCACGGCATACACACACCTCCCACTCACAGGAAAACAAATTAATGCAAAACATAAAATCACTTCGCTAGTTTCTCATGACTGTTATCCAAGTTACCGCAAACTTGGTGATTTTAAATGACAGAGACTTATACTCTTACATTTCTGGAGACAAGAAGCCCTAATTAGCATCATTAAGCTGAAATCAATGTGTGATAAGACCATAATGGTCTCAGAGGCTCTGGGAAGGAATCAGTCCTATCTTCTACACTATCTGGTTGCTACCAGCGTTATTTGGTCTATTACAGGGGTTCTCGACCTTTCAAATGCTGTGATCCTTTAATATAGTTCTTCATGTTGTAGTGACCCTCAACCATAAAATTATTTCATTGCTACTTTATAACTATAATTTTGCTATCATTATGAATCATAATGTTAATATCTGATATGTGACCCACATGTTGAGAACTGCTGCAGGTCTAGAATGACAGCAAATCTGCCTGGTTTTCTTGCTGCCTTCTCTTGTGTGCGTGCATCCACATCTCTCTCTCCCTCTCTCTGGGTCTGTGTCTGTCTGTCTCTGTCTCTCTGTCTCTCTGTCTCTAGTTTTCTCTGTCTCTCTCTGTCTCTGTCTTTCTCTCTCTCTGTCTGAGTGTGTATGTGTGTGTGTGTGTGTGTGTGTGATCTCTTCCATGCCATCTCAAAAGGATGCATGTACAATAGGATTCACTCTAAAACTGCAGGATAATCTCCTCTCAAAGTCCATAATCTTGTTGTAAAGGTATCATATCTATGATGGAAACTGGGAAAAAAATGGGAAACAAAATCACTGTCAGGCTGCTCAGAAGCATGGCTACAGTTGGTTTATGGTTTGGTTATGCTGATATGCACAGGTTCATATGCTTCCATGTCCTCTGGTGGGGTGGGCTTTGATTTGTTATAAGAAAACATATGTAAAGGCATCAGTATGCCTAAAAGATATCTGCATTTGTACGCTTTCTGCAGCATTGCTCACTACAGATACGGTAACAAGCTAGATGCCTATCAGTGAACAGATAAGAAAAGTGTGGAAGCTGAGATGATGGCTTAGTCGGTAATGTGCTTATCACACAAGTGTGAGGACCCGAGTTCAATATCCGGCATCCACGTTAAAGGCTGAAGAAGGTGGCACACTCTTATAATCTCAGCACTAGGGAAGAGGAGACAAGCAGACGCCATGGCTGTCAGGCTAGCCTTCTCAGTCAAATGTGTAAGCAAGCCCTGCATCACTGAGATCCTGTCTCAAAGACAAGGTGATAGCTCCTGAGGAACAACACCTAAGGTTCTCCTCTGGCCTCCACACAAATGCAAGTGCTCAAACATGCATAAACACCCACATGTACACACACAAACAACGTAATTTATGAGTATAAAATGTACTATATGTGTACAATTGGATGTTATTTCTCCACCAAAAAAGAATGAGGGCTGGGACTCTAGCTTATTAGTACAGTACTTATGTGCAGGGTTCTAGGGTTAATTTCCAGTACTTAAATAAATAAATAAATAAATAAATAAATAGGAGAGAGAGATACAGAGACAGAGAAAGAAATCGGGGAGAGGGAGAGACAGAGCAGGGAGGGAGGAGAGGATATGAAACCCATCATTTCTTGCAACACGGATGGAACAGGAGAACATGAGGTAAAGAACAATAACTCAGGCACAGAAAGACAAATACTTCATATCTCAGTCTTTATGTGAAAACCAAAAACATTTATCTCATCAAAGTAGAAAATTAAACCATGGCCACCAGAGCCTATGGATGTTGGAGCTAGCAGACAGTTAATAGTATAAGGATGTGCATAACCACTTTTCTGTTTTCAAACCTTGAAGGAAATAGCATAAATTTCTTAAATGTCATGATCAAATGAATGACTTCCCAGAGGTGAGGCTAAATTCGTTTGCTGATTGTGGTTTTTTGGTGTTTTGGGTTTTTTTGGGGGGGGGGTTGTTTGTTTGTTTGTTTGTTTTGTTTAAGGAAACATTAGTGATGTCTTTCTAGAATCCAAGTAGTCGAGAGGCTGAAGTAGAGTTATGAGTCAGGCCAGCTGAGGTAACAAAGTAAGACCCTGTCTCTGTGGAATAAGAAAACCAAAGAACAAATACACATTCAGTTCCTGAGACCACATCTACCAGAGAGTCCAAGAGGCAGATAAACCACACTGAATCCTTTTGCATTGGGTCCCCAGCCTGTGGTATCCTGGTCCGGCTATCAGCTGCTTACCCAACAGACCGCCACTGTAGCCACATTATCTCTGTGTCTAAGGGTGTTTTCTGGTGTTTTGTTTGTGTCGTGTTTTATTTTTTGTTTATAACCACAGTGGCAAAATAGCTAAGGAAAAACTTTCAACTTAAAGGAGGAAAGATTTATGCACTCACTTATAAGTGGATATTAGTCATAAAGTACAGGATAAACATGATACAAACCATAGATTCAAAGAAGCTAAGTAACAAGGAGGGCCTGAGGAAAGATGCTTGAACCTCACTAAGAACTTTAAATAGATTAGCTATCTGGGGATAACAAAGGGATGGGACTGGGTGGGTGAGGGGTGGGGATGAGAACAGAAAAGATGAGGTACAGGGAGGACAGAGGGAGAGAGTACTAGAAAAGACAACTGGATTCAGGAGGTGGGGAGCATCCCTGGGGCAAGCTAGAAACCTAGGACAATGGAAACTCCCAGGAATCTGTGAGGGTGACCCCAGCTAAGACTCCTAGCAATGGGGAATATGGGGCCTGAACCAGCCATCTCCTATAACGAGGCAAGACTTCCAATGGAGGAATTGAGACACCAACCCAGGCACAAAACCTTAAACTCACAATTTTGCCCTGCCTCCTGGATGTTCAGGGATAAAAGATGGAGCAGAATTTGAGGGAGGGAACAATCAATGGCTGAGAGCCATGCCATGAGAGAGAGCCCACCCATGACATTATTCATGATATTCTTTTATATTTGCAGACAGGAGCCTAGCATAACTGTCATCAGAGAGGCTTCACCAAGCATCTGATGGAAACAGATGCAAAGACCCACCGCCGAACATTAAGTGGAACTTAGAGAATTCTGTGGAAGAAAGGAAGGGGTTGAGTAAGCCAGAGGGGTCAAGGACACAAGAAAACCTACAGATCGCTTCCGGCGGTCACCCGCTCTTTTCTCAGGATGGTGGAGGCCATGCAACGTCGCCCTTACTCTGAGCAAAGAACTCTAGGCAGAGGGGTGAAAAAATGCAGAGCAATAAAACCTTTAACTTGTAGAAGCAGAATCATACTCCAAGGAAGCATCATCAACATCACCACCAGTAGCACCAGCAGCAGCAGCAGCACCAGCAGCAGCAGCAGCCACCCCCACCAATACCTGCAAATGGACAGCAGGCCAGCAGCCAGAATGAAGGCTTGACTATTGACCTGAAGAATTTTAGGAAACCAGAAGAGAAGACCTTTACCCAATGTAGACGTCTCTTTGTGGGCAATCTTCCCCCTGACATCACTGAGGAGAAAATGAGGAAACTTTTTGAGAAATATGGAAAAGCAGGCGAAGTTTTCATTCATAAGGATAAAGGCTTTGGCTTTATTCTCTTGGAAACATGAACCCTAGCGGAAATTGCCAAAGTGGAGCTGGACAATATGTCATTCCGTGGAAAGCAGCTGTGAGTGCGCTTTGCCTGTCACAGTGCATCCCTTACAGTCGGCAACCTTCCTCAGTACGTGTCCAACGAGCTGCTGGAAGAAACCTTTTCTGTGTTTGGCCAGGTGGAGAGGGCTGTAGTCATTGTGGATGACCTAGGAAGGTCTCTGGGAAAGGCATTGTTAAGTTCTCAGGGAAGCCAGCTGCTCGGAAAGCTCTGGACAGATGCAGTGAAGGCTCCTTCTTGCTAACCACATTTCCTTGGCCTGTGACTGTGGAGCCTATGGACCAGTTAGATGATGAAGAGGGACTTCCAGAGAAGCTGGTTATAAAAAACCATCATTTTCACAAGGAGAGAGAACAGCCACCCAGATTTGCACAACCTGGGTCCTTTGAGTATGAGTATGCCATGCGCTGGAAGGCACTCATTGAGATGGAGAAGCAACAGCAGGATCAAGTGGACCAGAACATCAAGGAGGCTCGTGAGAAGCTGGAGATGGAGATGGAGGCAGCACACCATGAGCACCAGGTCATGCTAATGAGGCAGGATTTGATGAGTCGTCAAGAAGAGCTTCGGAGGATGGAGGAGCTGCATAACCAAGAGGTTCAGAAATGAAAGCAGTTAGAACTCAGGCAGGAAGAGGAACGCAGGCACCATGAGGAAGAGATGCGGCGACAACAAGAAGAAATGATGCGATGACAGCAGGAAGATTCAAGGGAACCTTCCCTGATGTGGTATATCTCCCATGTGCCTATGATGTGAGAGAACAAGAGATACGGATGGGCCAAATGGCTATGGGAGGTGCTATGGGCATAAACAATAGAGGCGCCATGCCCCCTGCTCCTGTGCCACCTGGTACTCCAGCTCCTCCAGGACCTGCCGCTATGATGCCAGATGGAACCCTTGAATTGACCCCACCAACAACCGAACGCTTTGGCCAAGCTGCTACAACGGAAGGAATTGAAGCAATTGGTGGAACTCCTGCGTTCAACCGTCCAGCTCCGGGAGCTGAGTTTGCTCCAAATAAACGCCGCCGATATTAGATAAAGTTGCATTATCTAGTTTCCTACAGCCCTTAAAGAAGGGCCCTTTTTGGACTAGCCAGAATTCTACCCTGGAAAAGTGTTAGGGGTTCTTCCCAATAGATAGGTCTTCCCTGCTTGTTCTACTCTGGGGAGTATGCTTGAAGGCAGAGGGGCAAGGGAGGGGTGGTATTTAACAAGTCAAAGTCTGTGGTATAGTGCATTATCAAGTCTGTCTGGTGCATTCCCAAAGTCTATTGATTATTGAGGGCCTGGAGAACCTTAGAAAAGTGGACTCAGAGCTCCATTAATCTTGAAGTTTTAGTTACTTTCTCCTCTTTATTCCCCTCAACCCCAGAGACACTGCCATATATACCACAAAACCTAAACATCCTCCAATGACCTAGCCCCATTCCTCCATTCACTCCCAGGTAAGAATTCAGACAAATGTCCACAGAGGTTACAGCATACATATGGTTCTGTTCTATCTCATATATGACCCCTTCATGTCCCAAGGAAAACATTTTCTCTTAGAGGTTTTCATTTTAGTATATCTTAAAAATATCTTGTGTTAACTTGCTTCCATCTTTTTCTTGGGTAAGGACTACACTTTTGTGTCTCTGATGTTGCTATTCACAGCTTTTCTTGGTAGATCTAGTACAATCTTGGGAGCAGGGTTGCTGTGTGTTGAAGGTCTGACAGTAGCTCTTTGTCTTGCCTATGTTAGGTAGTTACACTGTGCATTTTTATTGGTGTACTATAATTTGTTCCTGATACCTTCAATTTGAAAATTTTTCTGAGAAATGGAGCAGTAATGCAGCATCACCTAATTAAAATACATTTGAAGCCTGAAAGAAAGAAAGAAAGAAAGAAACAAAGAAACAAAGAAACAAAGAAACAAAGAAACAAAGAAAGAAAAAAAGATAACCTACTGAATCAACTAACACGGGTCCATAGGGGCTCATAGAGACTAAATGGCCAATCAGAGAGCATGTATGGGATGGACCTAGGCCCTTTGCATACATGTAACAGTTGTTCAGAATCCATCACAGAGGGAGACCAGGGGCAGGGCAGTGGTGGCGCACTCTTTTAATCCCAGAACTTGGGAGGCAGAGGCAGGCGGATTTCTGAGTTCGAGGCCAGCCTGGTCTACAGAGTGAGTTCCAGGGCAGCCAGGGCTACACAGAGAAACCTTGTCTCAAAAACAAACAAACAAACAAACAAACAAAGGGAGACCAGGGAAAGAACTCAAGGCAGGTGTTTGAGTTTTGAGAAACCAAAGCAACACAGATGTCAGGGGATGCTGTTCACTAAGTAGCTCATGTACAACTCAGTTTCTTATACAGAATGTACCCACTTACCTAGAAGTAGACTGGATCCTTCTACAGTAACTAACAATTATAAAAATGTTCCACAACTGCTACAAATGTGCAGAAGGCCTACAAATGTGCAACTTGATATGCCAGGGCTGGTTGATATCCATGGGAGGCCTCCACCTTTCTAAGAAGGGAAGGAAGGGTGGATCGGGGTCAGGGGAGAAATGAAGGGAGGAACTGTAAAGAGAGGAGGGAGGGGAAGCTACTATCCAAATGTAAAGTAAATAAATAACTTAATAAAATATTTAATTTAGTTCATGGTTTCACATGTTTACTTTACGACTATCTGACTCTTTTGGTTTAAGGCTCATGATAATGCAGAAGCACCATGACAAGACATAGCAGAATAAAGTGTTTTACCTCATGGCAGCCAAAAAGCAGATAAAGAAGACATGCAGGAACTAGGAGCATAACAAATGGTCCAAAGGCAGCCCCCAGTTACCTGCTAGGCCCCACCTCCTAATCTACCCATCAAGCATGAAATGCCAGTTTGCCAGTTGCCTCTGCTCTTTTTCTTCTACTGAAACTTTCCCCCCCTCTCCCTCCTCTCTCCCCCCCTCCCAGTGTGTGTGTGTGTGTGTTTGTGTGTGTGTGTGTGTGTGTGCAAATACATTGATTCTTTGATTTACAACTAACATCTAGATCCTGAACATTTAAATCTTCTCATCTCCTTTTGATTAACTGATTGATTCTGAAATTGGGACTTGGGACTACAGGTATATAACACTGCTACCAGGTCTCTGTCTTCCTCTTGTGTCTCATACCTACTTTCCCACAGTTAGCAAAGCAAAGGAAGGACGATAAGAAGGAGAACACCCCCCCCCCCATTATCACTGCAATGTCCTAGATGACCCTTGGGTAAACATTATAGTCTACTTTTTCCTGATTTGGTGCACACTTTCAAATTCACCTAGAGACTGAGAGCACGGTGAACTTTTATTCTCTCTGTGATCAAAATAGTTTACATATTACATAACATTTCTAGCCAGGAGGAGACATTTGACTTTTCAGCATGCACAATTTGCAGACCTTTGCAGTGGAGAACCATTTTTGCAGTTGATGAAAAGGAGGCAGGAGAACAGGTCATTTGCCACTGATAATTTCATGATAAGCAGCAGGCATCTATGATTATTTCCAAAGATAATGAATTGGTTCAAAGTAGTAGATTATTGGACTTTAATTAAGAGTGTATTTCACATACATTTTAAATGTTAATGACTGTTCAGTGAACCAGTGGACTCAGGTCGTAAAGCACCATCTGGTAGTGGCACCAGAGCCTGTTTCATTGAAGAAAATGGCAAAGGACACAAGAGTTCGTAGTAAATACACAGAATCTTCAGATTTGTAAATCTCAGTGCATTTAGCTGAATTTTCAAACACTCCTCTCTACAACAGAGAGTGGTAGTGAGTATTGTGTTCCATAATACCTACAGGTTATATTGGCTCTTTTTAAGACTTAGTTTCAGAGCCTCTGAACATAGTCTGAGGCATAAAGGCAACAGTAAAACTATTTTGGGAGGGCCTAAAAGTAATCAATACTGGATTTGAGCAGGATGGGCCACTACGGTTTTAGGACAAAAGTTCTAGTTCATCTGTCCCATCCAAGAAGCTAAGCATAGCCACCCATTCGAGCACTCTTCCATAGAAAGAGATGAGGGCTGATGGAATGCAGAGAGAGAAAATGTAATCAATGAATGGAAGGGAAAGGAATAGCTAACAGGGGCCAGTGGCACCGAGTTTGCTTTGGATCACTGACCCCCAAGCCTTAGTCTAAATGGAAAGGGAATTAGAGCAGAAGTAAAGGGAATGCATAATTAAGCAATAATGGTCAGAATGTGGCCTAGTGGGTCATTATCTTGAGTTCTTGGTTTGTATGGTGTCCTGAAGTTGTTATGGCTCTCATTGTTCAATGGGATCGCTTAGGCCTCTGCAAGATGATTCCTACTGCTCTCTCATGCAGACTTACCATCACTGAAAATTATCCTCATTCGAGGGGCAGTCTTGCTTCTTGCCGGTGTTTGGGAACTCTAGTTTATAAACGAGATTCTCATTCTCTTTCTGCTCTTTCTACACAGCTGCCAGGGAGCCACATAGAAGGATGAAACCAAAACTCCATGTCAATCAAATACCCATCAGCTTTGCAACTGGATCACTGGATTTTTATGGTAGGGGTCGGCTATATTTATCACAATCTTAGTAGTGATGCCATTCATTTTGGACCCTTGTATATACAATGATTGTCTTAATTTTATTTCCTATTGTTTATAGTCGATATGCATTCAGATAGTCCTGCAGCAATCTGACCTCACCTATCTGGGTCCCCTTGAGCCAGGCCTGAAAGTCAACAAAAATGAAGATCTCAAACCCACCTCTACATGATTTTTAGCTATAAATAGAGATATATCAAGGGCCATTGCCTAAATTATTTTTTCAATTCAGCTTCTAAGGGGGGGTTGGATAGACAGACAGGATTAATGACTTTCTATGCCTCTGAAGATGGACTCCACTTTTTCGTGGCAACACTAGAAAGGAAAATATTACAATTACCCCCATCTCGGTTATAATACCAAGTCTTCCAATTCATGACAGGGATGGGTGCCAGCACCCAAGGCATGCAAGGTCACTTCAAAAAGCCTGAGGACACACGGAGACTTAGAGAATAAACTTGGCAGCAGAGGATGAGCCTGCAGAGCACACAGTCTCTCCCAAACAAGTAAAAAAGGACAGTCTCATGGGAAGATGCTTTTAAAAAGTGGTTTCATGGAATTGGGGCTGGGTGAGGCAGAACAAAGCAGTGGGTGTGGTGGAGAGATAAAGAATTAGCACACAGCAGCAGACAAAGGAGCCTGTCCTTGTCTAGCAGGGCCAGTTCTCAGGCCGCTGGGAGGCTCAGGATACTACTGCCATACTTTGTCTAGATTCCACCCACTAGGATGGAACCATCATTGCTGTCGCTTTGCACTGATCACCATGCTGGGGTAGGACTGTGTGGGGCCACTGTGCAGTTCTGCCCACAGTCTACAAGCTCGATGATCAGCAGCTGTGAGCCAGCCAGGTGGCCAGTACCAAGGACAGGGAGGTGTGCAGCAGCCTGAAGTTCCTGCGGATGCTGGCCTCAGACATGCTGCCCAGCTGTAAGATCACCCGGACTCTGAGCAACAACAATATATCAGAACTGAAGAATGGCTTGTCTTCCAGTTTAAACCTCCTCGAAAGACTGTCGTAGTCCGAGCTGATGCCAGAGGCCTTGCAGGTATCTGTGGTCTGCGTTGCTGATGTCTGCGATCAGGGCTGCCACAAGAGACTATGGTGATGTCCATACTGAGGACAGAAACCATGCTGATGTCCTTAATTTGTTCTGCAGCTGGAAACCATGTTGATGTGCGTGGTCTATGCTACCACCATAGACCATGTTGAGGTCTGTAGTCTGTGCTGCCACCAGCTGCCAGGGGCAAGGAAGCTTCCTTTGCAGTGGTATTGACGACTACAGACTCATAACTAAGAATGAGAGACATTGATGTTTTTTGTGACAACCATCCTCCCCCTCAAAAAAAAAAAAAAAAAAAACACGGCTATACACAGAAAGCTATTGAAGGGATTTCTTTAAAATTTCGATAAAGAAGCTGGAGTGTGGCTGTTCATGCTTGATGGTTTCTGGTGGGGATGTGGGAAAGCGCTCATTTTTCTTTAAGGGGCTGGCCACTGCTCCAATGAGTATACGGACAACACAAGTTAGACTTAGTGTATTTGGCAGGGGAGCACAAGGCTGGCAAGGTGAGAAATGGGAAGCAAGTGTGATCAGAGTGTGTTGTATGAAAGTCCAAAATAATTAATAAAATATTATGCTGTGGGGGAAATTAAAATACCGCATAAAAAGGTAAAGATATGAGAATTTGTTGAAGTTGATTAAAGAAAAGCTACTTCCCTCTGGTCAAAATGTAAAATCTGAGTTCTGTCTCTAGCCCTTTTTGGAGACATGCCTTTCTGACCTGCTCTAAAGCTTAGACATTATGTATTATTGTTTCTTCCCTTAAGATTTAATCTGTCTGTGTCTGTCAGTTGCCTGGCCTGGAAACACCTCCTCGAGAAGGCGGATTCGCCTGGAAGCATGCTAAGTCGATGGGAGGAATAATTATCCCCTGAATGAAATACTGAGCTTACTCCTCCAAGAAACTCCACCCTCAGGTACTTCGATTACAATGTTTCCACCACACAGAACTACGACTCTGCCCAGTTTTTCTTTTTATTTCCTTCTTTTTAAAAAAAAAAAAAATCAAACTCAAAAAGTTAATTTCATTATCTTTATCTCTTTCTCAGAAATCTGTTTGATGGACCCTCAGAAAAATGAACATAATACTACCTGAGGACCCAGCTATTCTACTCCTGGGCATATACCCAGAAGATGCTCCAACATGTAATGAAGACACATGTTCCACTATGTTCATAGCAGCCATATTTATAATAGCCAGAAACTGGAAACAACCTAGATGTCCCTCAACAGAGGAATGAATATAGAAAATGTGGTACATTTACACAATGGAATACTACTCAGCTATTAAAAACAATGACTTCATGAAATTCTTAGACAAATGGATGGATCTTGAAAATATCATCCTGATCGAGGTAAGGCAGTCACAAAAGAATGAACATGGTATGTACTCACTGATAAGTGGTTATTAGCCCAAAAGTTTGAAATACCCAAGAGTCACTTCACAGCAACCATTGGATATAAGTATAAGTAGGTATAAAATTATCTCTTTCGAGGGACTGAGGAAAAGCCGGGAGGTAAGAGCATGCCTGCTTCCACCTGTGGCCAGAAACCCCTCCTGGGCCAACAGACCTCTCAATATACAAGTAGCTCAGGGAGAAAGCTACCCGCCCACTTGTGTTGAGGAGTCAGCAACAGGAGGACTCCAGACGCAGGGTCTGAAGAATAGCTGGAAGAGAGAACTGGTCTCCCAGGAATATTGACATCTGAGCTTGAAGGAAAGACAAGCCACAGTCAGAGAGAGAAAGACCAGCTAACTCCAGAGATAACCAGATGGCGAAAGGCAAGGGCAAGAACACAAGGAACAGAAACCAAGACTACCTGGCTTCAGCTTAACCCAGCTCTCCCACCACAGCCAGCCCTGGATACCCCAACACACCAGAAAAGGAAGACTCAGACGTAAAATCACTTATCAAGAGGATGATAGAAGATTTTAAGAAGGAAATAAATAACTCCCTTAAAGAAATACAAGAAAACACAGGTAAACAACTGGAAGCCCTTAAAGAGGACACACAAAAATCCCTTGAAGAATTACAGGAAAACACAATCAAACGGGCAGAAATACAGGAAAACACAATCAATCAAATGAACAAAACCATTCAGGAATTAAAAACAGAAATAGAAACAATAAAGAAATCACAAAGGGAGACAGCCCTGGAATTAGAGATCATAGGAAAGAAATCAGGAGTCATAGATGCAAGCATCACCAACAGAATACAAGAGATGGAAGAGAGAATCTCAGGTGTGGAAGATACCATAGAAAACATGGATACAACAGTCAAAGAAAACACAAAATCCAAAAAGCTCCTAAACCAAAACATTCAAGATATCTGGGATGCAATGAGAAGACAGAACCTGAGGATAATAGGTATAGAAGAAAGTGAAGACTCCCAACTTAAAGGACCAGTAAATATCTTCAACAAAATTATAGAAGAAAACTTCCCTAACCTAAAGAAAGAGATGAACATAAGTATACAAGAAGCCTACAAATCTCCAAATAGACTGGAACAGAAAAGAAATTCCTCCCATCACATTATAGTCAAAACACCAAATACACAAAACAAGGAAAGAATATTAAAAGCAGTAAGGGAAAAGGGGCAAGTAACATATAAAGGCAGACCTATCAGAATTACAGCAGACTTCTCACCAGAGACTATGAAAGCTAAAAGATCCTGGGCAGAGCTCATACAGACTCTAAAAGAATGCAAACGCCAGCCCAGGCTGCTATACCCAGCAAAACTCTCAATAATCATAGAAGGTGAAACCAAAATATTCTATGACAAATCCAAATTTGCACAGTATGTTTCCACAAACCCAACCCTACAAAGAATAATACATGGGAAATGCCAATGCAAAGAGGGAAACTACACTCAAGAAAAAGAAAGAAAGTAATCTTTCAACAAACTCAAAAGAAGATAGCCACACAAACAATATTAACAACATCAAAAATAACAGGAAATAACAATCACTGTTCTTTAATATCTCTTAACATCAATGGTCTCAACTCCCCAATAAAAAGACATAGACTGACAGACTGGATCCATAAACAGGACCCAGCATTTTGCTGCATCCAGGAAACACACCCCCATATTAAAGACAAACACTACCTCAGAGTAAAGGGCTGGAAAACAATTTTCCAAACAAATGGCCCCAAGAAACAGGCTGGAATAGCCATTCTAATATCAGATAAAATTGACTTTCAACCAAAATTCATCAAAACGAATGAGGAAGGACACTTCTTACTCATCAAAGAAAAAATCTACTAAGAAGAACTCTCAGTTCTGAACATCTATGCCCCGAATGCAAGAGCTCCCACTTTGATAAAAAAAAAAAAAAAAAAAAAAAAAAAACCTCTACTAAAGCTCAAAGCACACATTGCACCTCACACAATAATAGTGGGAGACTCAACACCCCACTATCAGCAACGGATAGATCTTGGAAACATAAACTAAACAGAGACACAGTGAAACTAACAGATGCTATGAACCAAATGGGTTTAACAGATGTTTATAGAACATTTCATCCTGCATCAAAAGAATATACCTTCTTCTGAGCACCTCATGGTACCTTCTCCAAAATTGATCGTATACTTGGTCACAAAACAAACCTCAACAGATATAAGAAGATTGAAATAATCCCATGTCTCCTATCAGATCACCACGAATTAAGGTTGGTCTTCAGTGGCAACAACAAAGACAGAAAGCCCACATACACATGGAAGCTGAACAATGCACTGCTTAATGATAAGTTGGTCAAGGAAGCAATAAAGATGGAAATTAAAGACTTCCTAGAATTCAATGAAAATGAAAGTACAACTTATCCAAACCTATGGGAAACAATGAAAGCAGTGTTAAGAGGAAAACTCAGAGCTCTGAATGCCTCCAAAAAGAAACTGGAGAGAACATACACTAACAGCTTAACAGCACATCTGAAAGTTCTAGAACAAAAAGAAGCTAATACACCCAAGAGGAGTAGAAGGCAAGAAATAATCAAATTAAGGGCTGAAATCAACCAAATGGAAACTAAAAGAACTATACAAAAAAATCAACAAAACCAAGAGCTTGTTCTTTGAGAAAATCAACAAGATAGATAAACCCTTAGCCAGACTAACCAGAGGGCACAGAGACAGTATACAAATTAACAAAATTAGAAATGAAAACGGAGATATAACAACAGAGTCTGAGGAAATTAAAAAAATCATCAGATCCTACTACAAAAGCCTATATGCAACAAAATTGGAAAATCTGGAGGAAATGGACAAGTTTCTAGACAGATACCAACTACCAAAGTTAAATCAGGATCAGATAAACCATCTAAACAGTCCGATAATCCCTAAAGAAATAGAGCAGTCATTAAAAGTCTCCCAACCAAAATAAGCCCAGGACCAGATGGGTTCAGTGCAGAATTCTATCAGACCTTCAAAGAAGACCTAATACCAATACTCTTCAAGCTATTCCATAAAATAGAAACAGAGGGAACACTACCCAATTCATTCTATGAGGCCACAGTTACACTGATACCAAAGCCTCACAAAGACCCAACAATAAAAGAAAACTTCAGACCAATTTCCCTTATGAATATCGATGCAAAATTACTCAATAAAATTCTTGCAAACCGAATCCAAGAACACATCAAGACAATCATTCACCATGATCAAGTAGGCTTCATCTCAGGGATGCATGGATGGTTCAATATCCAGAAATCCATTAATGTAATCCACTACATAAACAAACTCAAAGAAAAAAAACCACATGGTCATCTCGTTAGATACTGAAAAAACATTTGACAAAATTCAACATCCCTTCATGATTTTGTCTTGGAAAGATCAAGAATTCAAGGAGCATACCTAAACTTAGTAAAAGCAATATACAGCAAACCAGTGGCCAACATCAAACTAAATGGAGAGAAACTTGAAGCAATCCCAGTAAAATCAGGGACTAGACAAGGCTGCCCTCTCTCTAGCTATCTATTCAACATAGTACTTGAAGTTCTAGCTAGAGCAATCAGGCAACAAAAGGAAATCAAAGGGATACAAATTGGAAAGGAAGAAATCAAAATATCACTATTTGCAGATGATATGATGGTATTCTTAAGTGACCTGAAAAACTCCACCAGAGAATTGCTACAGCTGATAAACAACTTCAGCAAAGTGGCTGGATACAAAATTAACTCAAGCAAATCAGTAGCCTTCCTATACTGGAAGGATAAACAGGCTGAGAAAGAAATTATGGAAATGACACCCTTCACAATAGTCCCAAACAATATAAAATATCTTGGTGTGACTCTAACCAAACAAGTGAAAAATCTGTATGACAAGAACTTCAAGACCCTGAAGAGCGAAATTGAAGAAGACCTCAGAAGATGGAAAGATCTCCCATGCTCATGGATCAGCAGGATTAACATAGTTAAAATGGCCATCCTGCTGAAAGCAATATACAGATTCAATGCTATCCCCATCAAAATCCCAACTCAATTCTTTGTAGACCTAGAAAGAGCAATTCTCAAATTCATATGGAATAACAAAAAACCCAGGATAGCAAAAACTATCCTCAACAATAAAAGGTCTTCAGGGGGAATCAGCCTCCCTGACCTCAAGCTGTACTACAGAGCAGTAGTGATAAAAACTGCATGGTATTGGTACAGTGACAGGCAGGTAGATCAATGGAATAGAATTGAAAACCCAGAAATGAACGCACACACTTATGGTCACTTGATCTTTGACAAAGGAGCTAAAACCATACAGTGGAAAAAATGACAGCATCTTCAACAAGTGGTGCTGGTTCAACTGGCAGTCTACATGTAGAAGATTGCGAATTGATCCATTCCTATCTCCCTGCACAAAGCTCAAGTCCAAGTGGATCATGGACCTTCACATAAAACCAGATACACTGAATCTAATAGAAGAGAAAGTAGGGAAGAGTCTCGAACACTTGGGCACAGGGGAAATGTTCTTGAACAGAACACCAATGGCTTGTGCTCTAAGGTCAAGAATTGACAGATGGGACCTCATAAAATTACAAAGCTTCTGTAAGGCAAAGGACACTGTAAATAAGACAAGACGGCAACCTACAGATTGGGAAAAGATCTTTACCAATCCTACATCTGATAGAGGGCTAATATCCAATGTATACAAAGAACTCAAGAAGCTAGACTCCGGAGATACAAATAACCCTATCAAAAAATGGGGAAGTGAGTTAAACAGAGAATTCTCAACTGAGGAAACTCGAATGGCCAAGAAGCACCTAAAGAAATGTTCAACATCCTTAGTCATCAGGGAAATGCAAATCAAAACAACCCTGAGATTCCGCCTCACACCAGTCAGAATGGCTAAGAACAAAAACTCAGGTGACAGCAGATGTTGGAGAGGATATGGAGAAAGAGGAACACTCCTCCATTGCTGGTGGTAATGCAAATTGATACAACCTCTCTGGAAATCAGTTTGGCGCACCCTCAGAAAATTGGACATAATACTACCTGAGGACCCAGCTATTCCACTCCTGGGCATATACCCAGAAGATGCTCCAACATGTAATAAAAACACATGTTCCACTATGTTCATAGCAGCCATATTTATAATAACCAGAAGCTGGAAACAACCCAGATGTCCCTCCACAGAGGAATGGATGCAGAAAATGTGGTACATTTACACAATGGAATACTACTCAGCTATTAAAAACAATGAGTTCATGAATTTCATAGACAAATGGATGGATCTTGAAAATATCATCCTGAGCGAGGTAACGCAGTCACAAAAGAATGAACATGGTATGTACTCACTGTTAAGAGGTCATTAGCCCAAAATTTTGAAATACCCAAGAGTCACTTTGCAGCAACAGTAGTTCTGAGTGTGAGGTCCCAAATGGAGGGCTTAGAGAAAGGACTGAAGGAGCTGAGGGAGTGTGCAGCCCCAGGGAGGTAACAACAGTGGCAACTGACCTGACCCCCGATACTTCTGGAGACTGATCCACCAACTAAAGAATACACATGGAGAGATCCATGGTGCTGGCCACAAATGCGGCAGAGGAGGGTCTTGTTACCCGTCAGGGGGCGGAGAGGCCCTTGGGCCTGAGGGTGTTAGATTCCCCAGTATATGAGAATGACAAGGAGGAAAGAGGAGAGTGGGTGGTTGGGTTGGAGGGTGGGTTGGAGAATATCCCCATATTGGCAGGGGGAAGGAGGAGGGAATGGGGAGGTTCCAAAGGGGATATCTGAAACATTTGAAATGTAAATAAAATATGAAAAAAAATTTTAAAAAATTATCTCTTTCAAAAAAAAAAAATAAGGCAGGGCAGTGGTGGCACACACCTTTAATCCCAGCACTTGGGAGGCAGAGACAGGCGGATTTCTGAGTTCGAGGCCAGCCTGGTCTACAGAGTGAGTTCCAGGGCAGCCAAGGGTATACAGAGAAACCCTGTCTCGAAAAACCAAAAAAAAAAAAAAAAAAAAAATTATCTCTTTCCTATTTTTCTGGTATTAAAATGTCTTTCTAAAAATAATATCAGTTCTTAGTATTTGGTACCCATGTATTATTATTTTTAGTAAGTTTCTAATTAGTAAAATTATTTTTCATAACTTTGAAGGCTAAGAATGGAAACCCTGGTAAATACATGATATTATCTCTGGAAATGCTGAACTGGACTATCCCTGTCCCAGCATGCATCAAGAAAGAATCCCTGTTGTCTTGTGATCTTTCATTTCCGCATAGGACAATGTTTAAAAGTCAATATTTCTTCGTTTCCTGGCTTTTCTTCTGATGAAAAAGAACAAACACTTCCTACCTGTGCCCCAATACACACAAGGTACTTGAAAACAGAAATTATTTCCTCAAAGTGGTTTAATCATACTCTTGAAACCACTTCCTTCAGTGGCCTAATCACATAAATCAGAGCAAAAGGTTAAAGACGGAGTTCGCCTGTGAATGTTTCTCAGCAACAGATTCTTTTGTATTAAAAGGTGAAGTCTCTCTGATAATAGTACACATAAGTGGTCTATAGGCTGTAACATTTCCTTTGCCCAGAAAATGTACACAAACATTTGAATACTCAGTTTAAAGAGAATCGTGCTTAATTTCCACCAGCATCTCACTCAGACCTGGACACAAATTGCTTTTCATAACTTTGAAGGATATGAAGGGAAACCTGGTAAATATGTGATATTCTCTCTGGAAATGCTGAACTGGGCTATTCCTGTCCCAGCATGCATCAAGAAAGAAGCCCCGTTGTCTAGTGATTTTTCATTTCCACATAGGACAATATTTAAAAGTCAGTATTTCTCTGTTTCTTGGCTTTCTTTTCTGATAAGAAAGGACAAACACTCCTTACCTGCCCCAGAGTAGACACAATGAACACTAAATGTCATTTAATACCATAAACCAAAGGAGACAGCATCAAGGTTCTGTAGGAGGAAAATAATGGCTATATAATTCTTTTACTTCTTCCTTGATTATTAAATATCACCCAGAACAATTTTCTTTATTATTCATGATTTCCAGGTAGTAACATTATAAATAAAAAATTAGTCAAAATGCAAGTTATTTAATAAGTACAGTGTAGAATACCACATCGCAATGGCTCTTAAACACTTCTGAAAAACTACAACAGTTACTCTGGCCGTAAGTAGCAAGAGACAAAGGACCCATTTCTCCTCTGGTAAAGCAGCTGAGAAAAGTAACCCAATTTTTGTGTGGCTCACTTTAACTTAAAAAGATGTGTTTTTGCCTAAAATTTCCCTTTAATCTCTGCTTCTTAAACATTTGCCTTGGCTAGCAGCACACACCTGTAATTCCAACACTCAGGAAGCTGAGGCGGAAGGATAGCTACATGTTCTAAGCCAGTCAAGGTTACTTAGCAAGACACAAAAATAAACACACAAAGAAAATAAACACACAAAGAAAAGCCTAGAAACAAATAAGGAAGACAGTGAAGCCCCATGTAAGCTGTATCAGAGTACTCCAAGTAGACAAGGCCTTACAGAAAGGACCTTACTATTAGATAACACTCACCAATGTATTTGTGGCTAAATGCCATGACCTGCCATCTTTGGTTTATAAAATGGCTGAGGTGAAGGTAAGGGAGACACAAAAGGAATATTATTACACCATGGGATACCTTCGTATGCTGATATTCTATTTTCCTTAATAACTGTCAAGATAGAGATTTTTATACTACTTAACAAAAAAAAAAAAAACAGACTCAAGAGTTGAGATTCAAATTTAGAGATGTCTCTGATTCCAAATCCTAATATTCCTGTTCACTCTCCGCAACATCACTGTTCTAAAAGGGATATGAGAGATTAACTCAATCTTTTTTTTTTAACTAAATTTGGTTATCATTTAAAGAAGGGTGTTTAACTGTGCCATTTCTGTACATATATATCATTACAATTCACTCTTGCTCACCCCAGACAGCTTTTCCAACTCCTTTCGCTTCTCGTGAACTACCTTTTTCTCCTTGTAAGTAATTCAATTTTTTTTTTACTTTAAATTTAAGTGACTCATTCAAGATTATTTAATCCATAAAAGAATTGTGCTAGGGGCTGGAGAAATGGCTCAGTGGTTAAGAGCACTGACTGCTCTTCCGGAGGTCCTGAGTTAATAACCATCTGTAATGGGATCTGATGTGTCTGAAGACAGCTACAGGGAGCAGTCCTGGGGTGAGCGGGGCCGGAGTGGGGCCAGAGCGGGGCTGGAGCAGGTCCTGAGTGAGAAGGGAGAAAAAAATATTGTGCTAGAATTTAGGTGTCTGGTGTCCAACCCAAGAACCTTCACATTCTCCAAAATTAATGCAATCACTTCCTTCCCAAGGCAAAGGCTGAGCCACAACTTCTGTGATTTTGGTTTGCTCTCTCTGAGTTTTCTTCTGTTTTTTCATAAGTAATGATTTCTCTTTTCAGAGGCAACACAATTCACATCTCAGCTCCAGCCAAAAGAAGAAAAAATAGGTGCTGTGTAATTAACAGAAAGTCATGCTTTACAAATGTTTTCTCTCTTCCTAAAACCCCTACCTTGGAGAGAATGACTGTTCTATTTTATGTGAGAACATAGTTTCCAATGTAGCCCTTTGAGACCTTATTCTGAGGTTTTGTTGGAGAAGTACAGCTCTTGTTGTACCCTGGACCAAAGAATTATCTTACTCTATCAGGGAAGACCCTCCTCTTTAATGGGTACTTCAGCTTCCGGAAGGATGTACATGGAGCAGAGCATCGAGGGAGGAAGGGGACACCCACCTAGCCACGTGGATCCTCTGAATGAAACGAAGCAACCAATAGGATTAGAGGTGTCTCAGACAGATCACCTCCAGGTTCCCCACAATCACCAGCACATCTCTTGGAGTAGATGTGGTGTCTATATGCTTTCCTCTCACACAAGAGCTACTCATCCCAGGGGAGTGAAGTGAGTGCACCCGAATACACAATTCAAAGCTGTTTGTATTTGGTAAGAAAAACCTTGCCAGAAAAATAGAAATGGATAATATGTTTATGCATTCTGGTCCTTAAATTATATGTAACCACTGAACTTCTGTGTGGCATCAGGGCAGTTGCAATTCTGTGACTAGCAAAACTTCGTTCAGTACCAAAATAAATTTTATTATCTCTTCATTCGATCTCAATTGAAAAATGAGAATTGTGTTTACCAAAACTTACAGCTAATGATAGATGCCTCATACTCTGCTGATTTTACACAATGATTTCTTTCATTCTTTGTGGCTTTGAGCAATGAGCTTGCTCATCTGTGTTACATTTCAAATAGTATCCAAATTCCAGCTAATTTATCACATTTATATTACAAATAAGGTCATGGAGTTAAAATTCCATAAATCAATTCATCTATCTATCTTAAATTAGTCATACAAACTCAAAATTCAAGTATGTGTCATGGAGCTTATTTTTCTGGGTGGTCTTGCTGATGGAAATCCCTCCATCTCTGGTACCACTACTCTCCCACTCTCTAGCCCCTACTGTGTACAAGATGGCCCAGCAGACTCCACAGGTCAGAATCTTGGCTTGGTTTCTCAAGGTATGCTTCACTGTCCTCATGAAAGTCGATTTCCCCCAAGTTCTCTTACTGACCAGACAATGAATATTCATTAAGCATCTATGGACCACATCATTAGGAATTGTAGGTGATATGAAGATGCAAAGAGAACAGACCTTTGTCCTGGACACACTTAGAGTTACCAGCCAACCCTACTGGATAAACTGCCTTTAACTGATCATTAAATCTCCTACTAAGAAATGAAACTAACTACATTGATCTCAAAAGGGGTTCCTGTTTAACACAGGTTCGTTGTACATTTCCTGAGCAGATGCCAATGCATTACAAATATGCACAACTTTTAGGGAAATGTATTTGGTTCCTTTATGATAACAAAAATAGTTTGGTGGTGCCTTTTCTCTGTTTCCTAACAGCAGGAATTAATTTTTTATGACATAAGTTATTAATTTGCTTTAGGCTGAAAAAATAAAAAGAACTTGAAAACAAGCAATTTATTAATCGTGAACTTTTGTTAAATGGCATTAGAAAAAACAGCCACATTTCCATTTCTCCTGACTTCTCTTTTTATAATATCCCTTTTAAAAATTCATTAAAACACGTGCTTCTTCCTTAGACTATAAATTTCATATGATCATTTCCAAAGAAGCTGTAAAAACTACAAAACTATTATCATAATCAATAGGATATCAAGAAACAAAAATGAGATCTAATTATACTTTACTGTAGTCGCATGTCCCCTTAATAGCATTCATACATTTCAAGTTACATAATTAAATGCCAAAGATGTTATCAAAGATACATTTTAAGGTCTAATTAACTGATAATAATTATAGTTGGATGCTAAGACTACATGATAATTAGAAAGACATTAGCAGAGATAGGCTGCTCGTCTGAGAATTACAAAGCTACTTCCCACCTGTTGCAGCAGAGATGAAGTTTTGTCTCCAAAGCAATAGCTTCAGAGTTTCAGGGCAGATCAGAAATAAATGAGGCTTAATGTGCACCTGACACAAAATAAAAATTGCAACAGGGACTATTTATTTATTTAGTATTTATTCATTTAGTATTTATTTATTATTTATTTATTGCTATGCTGGGGATTAAATCTGGTGTGTCACCACTAAGCTGTATGTTATACCACTAAGCTACACTACTTTCATTTTTATAAGCCAAGGTTCCTCTACATTACTCAGATTGGCTTTGAATTCACTCTATAGACCAGGCAGGCCTTGAACCTGCAATACTTTTGCCTCTGCCTTCTACATATTTGATATGGCAGGCCTGTGCCACTAAGACCATTTCTTATCTTTAATTGTGATCCAATAAACATAACACAAAATGTACCACCTATATATTTTTAAGTATGAACTTCAGTATAATAAGATGCCTTTTCATTATTGTTCAACTGATCTCCAGAATGTCCCTATCTTGCAAAACTGAAACTGTTTAGTATTTCTAAGTCCCCCTTCCTTGACAAGCTCCATTTCACTCTTTCTAAAAGTTCAGTGACTCTACATCCCTCATATAGGAAGACTCAGATGGTAGTTATTTCATATATAATGACCTCAAAGGTTCATCCACATAGTATCCTGTCTCTAAATGTCCTTCCCTTTAAAGATGTATATATTCCATAATGTATACATCACATTTTGTTTCTGAGTCCATCAGTGGACCTTAAAGTTGCTTTCCTTTCTTGTATTTTGGAAATAATGTACCTTGTAATGGGGGATGCTATTGTACTTTTTCTTGATTTTCTACAAATAGAAATGTTGCTGATCCAAAACTGACCTGGTGGTAACATCACATGGGCAATACTGCCTCTTCTACTGATAAGCCAGCTTTATCGGGGTGACTGACATGCCTCCTCTTAATAGGCAGGACCTAATATTCACTGTGTCCACAATGTTCTGTGGAAGGCCCTTTTACTTAATGGTCCTATGTCATAGTTATTAATCCCTTTGTTTTATATTTGAGAAAACTGAAGCTAAGGAACTAATTATTTGCCTTTAATCTTAAAGTCATAGACTATGCAAATGTATTAAAATCTAAATCCATTGTCGTCATCATTGTTGTTGTTGTTCTAAACTCTATATGCCTCTTCCAACCACATAAGTAATTAGTGGAACAACCTTTCCTACTTTACTCATAGGTAGAAATCATACCACCTGATGGCGCATAAGTACTCTGCATAAGTACTTCTTTATGTTGTAAACACTGACCATTACCTTAACCCCCTTGCTATCAGGTGCCTTATCCTATCCTAGGTAGGATGGGACAGTGAATCTGAAGATGAAACTCTATCCATAAAGACCTCACACCTGGGAGAAAACATGGAAAATCTCATGGAGGAGAGCTCATGGAGTGAGTTTCCATGTACACACTAGAGGGAAAGTTGGAGGCATGGCTTGATCCCAGCTCTAGCCAGTATCGGGTAGGACTCCCTTTACACTCCAGAATTTTGATGTTTTATTGCACATATCCAATCGGATTACCAGGGTGACTCCAGGCAAAAAGCTTAAGTCTTCAGTCATAAAATCCTAAGTGAATATGTACCCTGAAAGATCTGTGGAGGGTTAAATGCAACATTCCCAAGAGAACCAGAAACACCCTTTGGTACAATAGTTGGTCGCTGGTACTACCATGGAGTTGTGCTGACCACTGATTAAGTCAACAGCAGAGAGGCAGAATAAAGGTAATGCATGCCTGAGAGCCTAAGGTGTGCTTCAAGACTTATCTTTCCCTCCAGGACAAAAACAATTCAATTCATCATCCTGGGACTCCTGGGAGAATTAGACCCTGATGTGTGTTTGAAATTATTTTCTATCTGCAAGGAAAACCTCCAAGGATTTCTTAAAACCCCGTGGCTCAGTTTAATTCAATCATTTGAGTGAGAAGAAGCCTTGCAAATCACAAACATGGTAGGTATCTTCAACTGTGCCCCGCCCCCGCCATTTTTTCGGAATCAGCCTTGCCCGTTTCTCTGCTCCAGCTACCACGCTACCACTTTTCTGCTTCCAGAGCGACAGTGCTCTGAAGCTCCAGGTTGCACGTCTCCAGCACCAACTCTCTGGCAACTCAGAGATGGTTGTGTACTCTTCCTCAACCAAAGGTTACTTTCAGTAGTTTCATCTCATACCGAATATTTTACAACCATTTTTATTTTATCTTGCCTTTTTTGTTATTGATGTAGCCTAAAACTGCTGATAACATAAAAAAAATGGAAAAAAATTTAAAGTACATATAATCCACCACCCACCTAAAATACGTACTAACACACACACACACACACACACACACACACACACACAAGTGCTTGCAGGCACGCACACATTCTAATGGGACTACACTGTGGATTTTGTTTCTATAATGCTTTTCTCCACCACACTCTTTTCATCTTGACTGCTGATTGCTAGATGTCTTCTGCTGGTGTGGGCACTGGAGCTGGCTTCCAGCACTGATGATTCCCTAGGTCCAAAGTAATTCCCTCACGTCCAGGTTTCTAAATGGCTGTGTAGAACAGAGGAGTAGTACCACAGAGTACAAGAGCTTGAGACAGAGAAGAGTGCAAGAAAAAGTGGCTTTCAAGAAAAGTGGCTTTCTGCTCTTCTCTCAGGCTTACCTGCCTCCTCTTCCCTCTCCTGTCAGGTACCCCTCCACAAAGGATGCACGCAGATCGGAGCCCTTTGTAGTGAGCTCACTCTGCCTAGAATCAGGCACAGTGCCACTGCCAACAGATGGGCTGGAGAATAGGTAATCAATGAACAGGAGCACCGGCGTGGATGTCGAAACAGAACTCTTAGGTAAGAATTTATCCTTCAACACTCAAATCAAGACAGACACACTCAGAATGCCAGCTGAGGGACAAATTTACTCTGGCCCAGGAGGAACAGCTGTCAAGTCTTGAGGAAAAATGTTTCCACAGAGACAGAAGGGTGGCAGTGAGGCCAAGGAGCTCTGTGATGGGTTCCTCGGAGTTCTACAGAATCCCTTTCCTAGCCAAAACAAGCTTGCTCAGCCCAGCCGGTGCCTGGTAAAGCAGGCTATTAGAATGCAGGGCTGCGCTCGGCAGCCTCTCCTGATACATAAAGAGTCCATAACATTCAGGCTACAGCCCCAACTCATTATTTGCTATGAAAGTTTATACAGCCACAAAATTAAATGGGAAAAGCACATTGTGAAGTGTTTGTAACCTACTTAACTCATGCCTGACAGCAGCAGAAGATCACAACCTGACTGTCAGCTTTGTTATTGAGTCTGTATGTCACAGGGACTCATCAAGGGAAGTTCCATACAAACATGAGCTTCTCACACATTCTATGGCTTGTCCCTTGAGCCAAACAGAGGTAAGGAAAACACTTTATTCAAGACACTGATAGAGTCCTCTGCTACAGCTACCACTTTACAAAAGTCACTGAGCTCCCTTCTATAGGCCCTACTGGGTGGGATCTGAAAATCCCAATTCAGACATAGATTAGATCTTTTAAAAGGTCATTTCTTTGGCTAAAACACAGATAAGGGCTGAGATGGTAGCTCAATTGGCAGAGCACACCCCCAGCATGAAAAAGGCCCTGGATTTGATCCCCAGCACATATAAATCAGGAGTTGTGGCATTCATGCTCTGGAGATGAAGGCAGGAGAATCAGAAGTTACTTAGAAGTCATCCTCAGCTACAAAGAGCATTTGAAGATAAGCTGGGCTACAATGAGACCCTGTCTCTTAAAACAAACAAACAAATAATCAAATAGTCAATAAATCATGGCACCAAAGCTTTAGTCTCTCATTGATTGTCTTTATCAGAACAGAGCCTATGTAGTCACCTCTGCAGCTTTTTCCCTGCAAGAGCAGAGTTTACACACTGCAACACAATCTCTGTGGCGTATTAAATAATTTGGCTCTTTGCATGTTCATCAGCTCACCTAATACACATTATTGGGATCAACTTTTGTTGATGCTGTGAAAAAAATCAGGTGATTATAGAAAAGATCAGAAAGCAGTTGTTATATGAGAGATGAAAGATTATAAGTAATTCTGTTTTCTTTTTTCTTTATAAAGGTTGTGTAGTTTTTTTCATACTTTATTTACATTTCAAATGTTTCCCCCTTTCCAGATCTCCTCTTTGGAATCTCCCCATTCCTTCCCCCTATCCCTGCCACTATGGGGGTATTCCCCCACCCTCCCACCCACCCACTCTCATTTTCCCTCCTTGTCATTCTGCTATACTGGGGGATCTAACACCCTCAGACCCAAGGGCCTCTCCTACCCCTGATGGCCAACAAGGCCCTCCTCTGCCACATATGTGGCCAGCACCATGGGTCTCCATGTGTATTCTGTGGTTGGTTATCCAGTCTCCAGGAGCATTAGGAGGTCATGCCAGTGGACACTGTTGCTCTCTCCCTGGGGCTGCAAACTCCCTCAGCTCCTTCAGACCCATCTCCAACTCCTCCATCTGGGACCTCACACTCAGCCCAATGGTTGCTGTGAAGTGACTCTTGGGTATTCCAAACTTTTGGGCTAATAACCACTTATCAGTGAGTACATACCATGTTCATTCTTTTGTGACTGCCTTACCTCGATCAGGATGATATTTTCAAGTTCCATCCATTTGTCTAAGAATTTCATGAAGTCTTTGTTTTTAATTGCTGAGTAGTATTCCATTGTGTAAATGTACCACATTTTCTATATCCATTCCTCTGTTGAGGGACATCTGGGTTGTTTCCAGTTTCTGGCTGTTATAAATAAGGCTGCTATGAACATAGTGGAACATGTGTCTTTATTACATGTTGGAGCATCTTCTGGGTATATGCCCAGGAATGGAATAGCTGGGTCCTCGGGTAGTATTATATACATTTTTTCTAAGGGTCTGGCAAACTGATTTCCAGAGTGGTTGTACCAGCTTGCAATCCCACCAGCAATGGAGGAGTGTTCCTCTTTCTCCACATCCTCACCAACATCTGCTGTCACCTGAGTTTTTTGATCTTAGCCATTCTGACTGGTGTGAGGTAGAATCTCAGGGCTCTTTTGATTTGCATTTTCCTGATGAGTAAGGATGTTAATGTTGAACAATTCTTTAGGTGCTTCTCAGCCCTACGAGTTTCCTGAGTTGAGAATTCTCTGTTTAGTTCCCCATTTTTGTTAGGGTTATTTGGATCTCTGGAGTCTAACTTCTTGAGTTCTTCGTATATATTGGATAATAGCCCTCTATCGGACGTAGAATTGGTAAAGATCTTTTCCCAATCTGTTGATTGCCGTTTTGTCCTATTTACAGTGTCCTTTGCCTTACAAAAGCTTTGTAATTTCAGGAGGTCTCATTTGTCTATTCTTGATCTTAGAGCACAAACCTGATACAGAACTGGTGTTCTGTTCAGGAACTTTTCCCCTGTGCCCATGTATTTGAGACTTTTCCCCACTTTCTCTTCTATTAGATTCAGTGTATCTGGTTTATGTGGAGGTCCTTGATCCATTTGGATTTGAGCTTTGTACAGGGAGATAGGAATGGATCAATTCACATTCTTTTACATGTAGACCACCAGTTGAACCAGCACCATTTGTTGAAAATGCTGTCTTTTTTCCACTGGATGGTCTTAGCTCCTTTGTCAAAGAACAAGTGACCATAAGTGTGTGGGTTCATTTTTGGGTCTTAATTCTATTCCCTTGATCTACCTGCCTGTCACTGTACCAATACCATGCAGTTTTTATCACTACTGCTCTATAGTACAGCTTGAGGTCAGGGAGGCTGATTTGCCCAGAATTCCTTTTATTGTTAAGAATAGTTTTTGCTATCCTGGGTTTTTTGTTATTCCATATGAATTTGAGAATTGCTCTTTCTAAGTCTATGAAGAATTGAGTTGGAATTTTGGTGGGATTGCATTGAATCTGCATATTGCTTTCGGCAGGATGGCCATTTTTAAAATATTAATCCTGACAATCCATGAGCATAGGAGATCTCTCCATCTTCTGAGGTCTTCGATTTCTTTCTTCAGAGACTTGACGTTCTTGTCATACAAATCTTTCACTAGTTTGGTTAGAGTCACACCAAGATACTTTATATTGTTTGTGACAATGGAGAAGGGTCTCATTTCCCTAATTTCTTTCTCAGCCTGTTTATCCTTCGAGTATAGGAAAGCTACTGATTTGCATGAGTTAATTTTGTATCCGGCCACTTTGCTGAAGGTGTTTATCAGCTGTAGCAGATCTATGGTGGAGTTTTTCAGGTCACTTAAGTGTACCATCATCATCTGCAAATAGTGATATTTTGATTTCTTCCTTTCCAATTTGTATCCCTTTGACCTCCTTTTGTTGTCTAATTGCTCTAGCTAGAACTTCAAGTACTATATTGAATAGATAGGGAAAGAGAGGGCAGACTTGCCTAGTCCCTGATTTTAGTGGGATTGCTTCAAGTTTCTCTCCATTTAGTTTGATGTTGGCCACTGGTTTACTGTATATTGCTTTTACTATGTTTAGGTATGCTCCTTGAATTCTTGATCTTTCCAAGACTTTTATCATGAAGGGATGTTGAATTTTGTCAAATGCTTTTTCAGCATCTAATGAAATGACCATGTGGATTTTTTCTTTGAGTTTGTTTATGTAGTGGATTTTATTGGTGGATTTCTAGGTATTGAACCATCCATGCATCCCTGAGATGAAGCCTACTTGGTCATGGTGAATGATCATTTAGATGTGTTCTTGGATTCAGGTTGCAAGAATTTTATTGAGTATTTTTGCATCAATATCCATAAGGGAAATTGGTCTGAAGTTTTCTTTTATTGTTGGGTCTTTGTGTGGTTTTGTAACTGTGGCCCTCATAGAATGAATTGGGTAGTGCTCCTTCTGTTTCTATTTTGTGAAATAGATTGAAGAGTATTGGTATTATGTCTTCTTTGAAGGTCTGATAGAATTCTGCACTGAACCCATCTATCTGGTCCTGGCCTTTTTTAGGTTGGGAGACTTTTAATAACTGCTTCTATTTCTTTATGGGTTATGGGCCTGTTTAGATGGTTTATCTGATCCTAACTTAACTTTGGTATTTGGTATCTATCTAGAAACTTGTCCATTTCATCCAGATTTTCCAATTTTGTTGAGTATTGGCTTTTGTAGTAGGATCTGATGATTTTTTGAATTTCCTCAGAATCTGTTGGTATATCTCCCTTTTCATTTCTAATTTTTTTTTTTAAATTTTGAAACTGTTTCTGTGCCTCCTGTTTAGTCTGGTTAAAGGTTTACCTATCTTGTTGATTTTCTCAAAGAACCAGCTCCTTGTTTTGTTGATTCTTTGTATAGTTCTTTTAGTTTCTACTTGGTTGAATCAGCCCTGAGTTGGATTATTTCTTGCCTTCTACTCCTCTTGGGTATATTAGCTTCTTTTTGTTCTAGAGCTTTCAGGTGTGCTGTTAAGCTGCTAGTATATGCTCTCTCCAGTTTCTTTTTGGAGGCATTCAGAAATATGAGTTTTCCTCTTAACACTGCTTTCATTGTGTCCCGTAGGTTTGGGTATGTTGTATTTTCATTTTCATTAAATTCTAGGAAGTCTTTAATTTCGTTCTTTATTTCTTCCTTGACCAAGTTATCATTGAGTAGAGCATTGTTCAGCTTCCATGTGTATGTGGGCTTTCTGTCGTTGTTGTTGTTGTTGCCATTGAAGACCAGCCTTATTCCGTAATGATCTGATAGGAGGCATGGGATTATTTCCATCTTCTTATACTGTTGAAGCTTGTTTTTTGACCAAGTATATGGTCAGTTTTGGAGAAGGTACCATGAGGTGCTGAGAAGAAGGTATATTCTTTTGATACAGGATGAAATGTTCTATAGATATCTGTTAAATCCATTTGGTTCATAACATCTATTAGTTTCTCTGTGTCTTTCTTTAGTTTGTGTTTCCAAGATCTGTCCACTGATGATAGTGGGGTGTTGAAGTCTCCCACTATTATTGTGTGAGGTGCAATGTGTGCTTTGAGCTTTAGTAAAGTTTCTTTTATGAATGTGGGTGCCCTTGCATTCAGAGCATAGATGTTCAAAATCGAGAGTTCTTCTTGGCAGATTTTTCCTTTGATGAGTATGAAGTGTCCTTCTTTATCTTTTTTGATGACTTTTGGTTGAAAATTGATTTTATCCCATATTAGAATGGCTCCTGCAGCCTGTTTCTTGGGACCATTTGCCTGGAAAATTGTTTTCCAGCCCTTTACTCTGAGGTAGTGTTTATCTTTAACATGGAGGTGTGTTTTCTGGATGCAGCAAAATGCTGGATCCTGTTTGTGGATCCAATCTGTCAGTCTATGTCTTTTTATTGGGGAATTGAGTCCATTGAGGTTAAGAGATGTTAAGCAATAGTAATTGTTGCTTCCTGTTATTTTTGATGGTATTTTTCTGTTTGTGGTGCTATCTTCTTTTGAGTTTGTTGAAAGATTACTTTCTTGCTTTTTCTTGAGTATAGCTTCCCTCTTTGAGTTGGTGTTTTCCATATATTATTATTTGTATGGCTGGTTTTGTGGAAACATACTGTGCAAATTTGGATTTGTCATAGAATATTTTGGTTTCACCATCTATGATAATTGAGAGCTTGCTGGGTATAACAGCCTGGGCTGGTATTTGTGTTCTCTTAGGGTCTGTATGAGATCTTCCCAGGATCTTCTAGCTTTCATAGTCTCTGGTGAGAAGTCTGGTGTAATTCTGATAGGTCTACCTTTATATGTTACTTGCCCTTTTTCCCTTACTGCTTTTAATATTCTTTCCTTATTTTGTGTATTTGGTGTTTTGACTACAATGTGATGGGAGGAGTTTCTTTTCTGTTCCAGTCTATTTGGAGTTCTGTAGGCTTCTTGTATATTTTTGTTCATCTATTTATTTAGGTTAAGGAAGTTTTTCTTCTATAATTTTGTTTAAAGATATTTACTGGTCCTTTAATTTGGGAATCTTTACTCTCTTCTATACCTATTATCCTCAGGTTCTGTCTTCTCATTGTATCCTGGATATCCTGGATGTTTTGGGTTAGGAGTTTTTTGCATTTTGTGTTTTCTTTGCCTGTTGTGTCAATGTTTTCTATGGTATCTTCCCTGCCTGAGATTCCCTCTTCTATCTCTTGTATTCTGTTGGTGATGCTTGCATCTATGACTCCTGATCTCTTTCCTAGGTTTTCTAACTCCAGGGTTGTCTCCCTTTGTGATTTGTTTATTGTTTCTTTTTCTATTTTTAGTTCCTGGATGGTTTTGTTCATTTCCTTTGTCTGTTTGATTGTGTTTTCCTGTAATTCTTTAAGAGATTATTGTGTTTCTTCTTTAAGGGCTTCTAGTTGTTTACCTGTGTTCTCTTGTATTTCTTTAAGGGAGTTATTTCTTTCTTTCTTAAAATCTTCTATCGTCATCATGAGATGTGATTTTAAATCTGAGTCTTCCTTTTCTGGTGTGTTGGGGTATCCACGGCTTGCTGTGGTGGGAGAGCTGGGTTCTGATGATGCCAAGTAACCTTGGTTTCTGTTCCTTATGTTCTTGCCCTTGCCTTTCACCATCTGGTTATCTCTAGTGTTAGCTGGTCTTACTCTCTTTGACTGTGGCTGTTCTTCCTGCAAGCCTCCGTGTCAATACTCTTTGAAGACCAGTTCTCTCTGAGAGGAATTTGGGTTTGGAGAGCTCTGGTACAGGGTCAACTCTAGGGTGCAGACAGAAACCAAAAGGATCTAGTCCCCAGCTGTCTGTTGGTTCCTGTGTCATGATGGCTCTGCAAGGGTCCCTCTTGATCCAGTGAATTTGAACAGAAGTGTTGGTCTTGCCTGTGCTAGAAGGTGTGTCAGCACTCCTGGGATACCATCTCTCTCCTGGCACTATTTGTGGACCAGGCAGAGGTCTCCTGCCACAGATGGAAACCGGAAGGCTCCTTCCCCCAGCTGTTCCTCAGTCCCTGTGTCCCAAGGATCCTCATTTCTTTTCATCAATGTGATGCATGTTCTTGTTATTTAGGGGAAATCTCTCTAAAGAAAAGGTGACAGGGTAGAAGAAGGTAGAAGCAGGACAGATTGGAGTTATACTAATGATGTTTATTTTAATTCCTGTCGTATGAAACAGGGTAATTTACAAAGAACACAAATGTAATTCCAATACTTCTGGATCCTGGGAAGTTCAAGGTCAAGGCATTAGGGATTTCATTGCTGGCTGAGGGTCAAAGTCCTGTTTCCAAGATGGATAGTTGGTATCACATTGTCTGGAGGGGAAGGATGCAGTGTCCTCAAGAGGAAGAGGGCAAAGGGATAAGTGTACCCTTTTATAAGGGCTCTAGTACGTGTTTTGGTTATCTTTAATCAACATAGCCTAGAGTCATCTGAGAGAAAGCCTTCATTTGAGGAATTGTCTAGATCAGATTGACCTGTGGACATGTCTGTGGGGATTATCTTGATTATTAACTGATGCAGAAGGGCCCAACCCACTGAGGATGGTACTATCCCCAGACAGGTAGGTATTCCTGAACTATAAGAATGCTAACTAAGCATGAGCCTACAAGCAAGCCAGCAAGCAGCTCCTTGGCTGTACTTCCTTAGCTGTGAGTTTCCTGTTAGAAGTAATGTTCCCTGGAATAGCTAGCAGCCTTGTCTGGAGTTCCTGCTCTTACTTCCACCAAGGATGGCATGTCACCTAAATGTATAAGCTAAATAAATCCTTTCATCCCCTAGGTTTGTTTGGTTTTGTTTGTTGTTTGTTTTTGTCATGGTATTTGACACTGAAACAGAAAGGAAACCAGAATGTTCCCATTTTCCAAGGAGAGAAATTGATGTCCTAATTACTTCCTAAAAGATCCACTCTTAATACAATCCTATTATCCCTTTAGTTTTGGTGCTTGAATTTTGCAGGGAACAGAGTCAGTCTTTATCAGTACTAAAACCAAACCAAGTTTTCCATTTTCTTCTCCAGAACAGTAATAATCTTATCAAGAGTGTAGATCGTATGTTAGTCCAGCTCACCCAAGTAGTAGTCACTAAACATGGGGAAACTTCATGACGAAATGAACTTGTAAGAAAAAAGGAAGACAGAACCTGAGGAGGCTGAGAATAGTCAGACCCAGTATGATGAAGGAAGGAAAATTGGGTGAAGCACTGTCATGTGCAACTTGTTCTGAGAAATGTTTGTTGGGACAGACAAGGAATCCTTGAGCCAAAGCTGTCAGACAGTGGAGTCCTGTGTCTCCTGGGAGCAGCCCTGGCAGTGGTTCTGGGCAATGCAGACCTGGACCTATAGCTGGACCTCCCACAACTACACTACCTGCAGAAACTGGAGAGATAAAAGTTTGTTAATTCAAGGAAAAACTATAAAGGACTTGTACATCAAAGTATGTGATCAAACCCTTCAACTTAGAGTGAAGATAAGGTGCTAAGGAGACAAACACTGTTTGGAAGCAGAACAAACACTACAGCATACTTTATAAATAGAAAAATGGTAGTGTGTGTGTGTGTGTGTGTGTGTGTGTGTGTGTGCTTGTTTATGTGTGCTCATGTAAAGGCTGGAGGTCAACAAGAGTTGTCTTGTTTTATTGCTGCCTAATTTTTGAAACCTTTCTCCCTCTGAACCATGAGCTTGTCTTTTAGACCAAATTGGCTGGCCAATGAGACCCTGGGATCTACCTGTCCCTGCAGGTGTGCACCAACGTAGTTAACTTTTAGGTGGGTGCTCACTTAAACACCAGCCCTCACGCTTACACAGAACCTACTTTATCTACAAAGCCAGCCCTCCATCCATGGAAATGGTATTATTAAAAATTATTGTTAAAATGATAATTCACCTGTGATGGTTTGTATATGCTTGACCCATGGAGTGGCATTATTGAGAGGTTTGGCCTTGTTGGAATAGGTATGGCCTTGTGGGTGTGGGCTTTAATATCCTTGTCCTAGCTGCCTGGGAGCCAGTATTCTGCTAGCAGCCTTCAGATAAAGATGCAGAACTCTCTGCACCATGCCTGCCTGGATGATGCCATGCTCCTGCCTTGATGATAATGGACTGAACCTCTGAACCTGTAAGCCAGCCCCAATTAAATGTTGTCTTTATAAGAATTGCCTTGTTTGTGGTGTCTGTTCACAGCAGTAAAACTCTAAGATATCACTCCATAGAAAGTTGCCCAATGTACTATCTGTCATTAGAGCCTGCTTTATATTCTAAACATTGTTGTCTTTAATGTTGAGATACTGTGACAGTGGCCAAGTCCATGAGGTAGAAAGAACGTTTTAGAGTGAAAACGAGCCTTAAATATTGGGATCACTATTCAGAACTAGGGCTATATTTATCAGTGATAAGGTTTCAGGTAGAACTCAAATGAAATGCTTGGTGGGACAGACAAGGAGTCCTGCCAACGCTGTCAGGCAGTGGAATCCTGTGTCTCCCAGGAGCAGCCCTGGCAGTGGTTCTGGGAAGCCTAGTCTGGGCAATGCAGACCTGGGCCTGTAGCTGGACTGCCCGCAATTTTCATCTTTTATTTCTTAGAGACATAACTTCTAGCTAGGACTGAATATGAAAGCTTTCTAGTTTAAACCTTCCAGCTCATCAGATAAAATCACTGAAAGAATGAAGCATTTATTGGACAACTACTTTATGAAGCACCACCACCAACAGTATCATAGTTCCACCCATGTTGCTTTGTATAGAGGCAGAAAACCCAATTAAAAGGTTACTGTCCCAGGCAAGACAAAAAATATCTGCAAAGTAAGATGGGTATTTCCTGAAGAGTATTAACCCTTCACCAAGAGTATTAACCCTTCACCAAGAGGAACAGCAAGGGCAGGTGAGGGCAGAAGCTGGAGAGAGGCACCACTGAGCAAAATTGGGCCTGAACAAATTGATATTACTGTACAGCCAACCAGAAAAGGGGCAAAATTCTGGTCTGTGTCTTAGTAGAGACAAGGCTGGAGTCACCTAAGCCAGATCAACAAACAGGAAAAGCTAAAAAAAAAAAAAAAAAAAAAAAAAAAAAAAAAAAAAAAAAAAAAAAATCATGATAGGACTGGAGGTGTAGTTGAATTGAAACAGCACTTAGTTAGCATATGCAAGGCACTGGATTTTATCCTCAATGTTGCATAGTCAGATGTAGTGGCAAATGCCTGGAATCCTAGCTACTGAGGAACAGAGACAAGATACTCAGAAGTTCTATTTCATCTTCAGCTATGTAATAGTGTGAAGCCTGTTAGGCTGCAAATATTACCAGACAGACAGAAAGAGAAAGACAGACACAGACAGACAAACAGACAGAGACAGAAGCAGAGAGGGGGACACACACAGAAAGAGGCAGAGAGAGATGACAGATAGACAGACAGATGGACAGAGACAGAAATCCTAAAGGCCGAGAGAAGAGGTCCTGAAAACAATAGCCCACCATCAACACTTAAATGTCCCCAATAGGTTCAGTGTGGTGGATAGTTTAGAGAGATAAAAGGGGATTGTCCAAAGCCAGGCTAGGAGTGCAAACGTCCCATTGTGAGACAGGCATCAGAGGAAGGACAGTGAATTGTGTTCTAATTAGTGGACTGCCGTGTACCCGACCAAGTGTTTTCAGAGTTTTGCTGGTCTGGTACTTGAATATTTGAGTTTTCTTCTTTTATTTTTGAACTTGTATTCATTATTGAAACTTACATTTGCCTATCTTGTCCATACCCTGTAGAATTCAACAGCATTGAGGACTAAACAAGATTTTGGAAGCAAGCCTCAATGCATCCATTTGTAATAACTTGCTGTAAAGAACATTATTGGAAACTAAACTGCTGAGAGTATGTGGTTGTTCTTTCTCCCCCCCCCCATGTCTTTTCTGAACCTTAGAGAAAGAAAGAGTTAGAGGACTTGTTTATGAGAAGAGTATTTCTTAATAAATCAACCTGTAAGACTAATTGCATCTTGATACTCTCTAGGATTCTGACTCTCTCTCCACACACGTAGAAAGTCATATGAATTATCTATCTCTGAATCATTATCACAAGTGGAAATGGTAGTTTAAAAAATATTCTTGTTTTTCTCTGTAGCAAATCTGAACTGTAAAGATGCAAAACAGAAACTATTATAGTACAAATAAAGCCTACACCTGTCCCTGTCTAAAATGCCAGTTTATTCTTGTCGTTATAAGGAGAAAGGCAAGCCTGTAGGTATAAACCTTCACAGAAGAAAAATATCACACTGGAAACTCATTATTTCTGGTTGTTATTCTGTTAGACGAGAGTTCTAGGTGGAAGGCACACACCTATAATGATCACATTAAGGCAGAACCCTATTAATAATAGATGAGATCCGATTATATCCATTCCTGATGCTGCTTTAGTAATGTGGCATTTTTGCAACAAAAATAATAATTTAAACCCTTTTGCTTTTTTTTTTAACAAAAATTATTCTTGGCACCCCTTAGTGCCAAACTGAAAAATATAAGCTGCCTTTGAATCAAAGCTCAGCTTCTGAATTGAGGTCTTCCTTGTGCCTTTAGACATTAGGACCTGACATTTCAAAGAAGATGTAATAACTTTAGACTAAATTTCTGGTCTTTTAGAGATTTTGATAGCTTGTCACTGCTATGTACAGTCATTTTGGTGTTTTCAATAGAATACATCAGTTTCTGTGGCTGCACCAAACTCAACACTTTGTATTCTCTATCAGTCAGCTGGCCCAATGGAGTTAACTGTAGGAAGTGAACAGATATCTGTGAAGTCTCTGTTTTTTCCCTCTGAGGGGCTTTCATCATTTTTTTTTTTAACACTCCAGATTTTATTCTCCTCCTGGTCCACCCTCTGACTGCTCAATGTCCCAAACTTCCTCCCCACACCCCTGTCTACACGAGGATGTCCCTACCTCCTCTCACCCCACCAGACCTCTAAATTCCTGGGGCCTCCAGTCTCTTGAGGGTTATGTGCATCTTCACTGACTGGACTCAAACCCGACAGTCCTCTGCTGTATATGTGTTGGGGGCCTCATATCAGCTACCTGGTCAGTGATCCAGTGTCTGAGAGATCTCAGGGGTCCAGGTTAATTGAGACTGCTGGTCCTCCTACAGGGTTGCCCTCCTCCTCAGCTTCTTCCAGCTTTTCCCTAATTCAACCACAGGGGTCAGCAGCTTCTGTTCACTGGTTGAGTACAAATATCTGCATCTGATGCTTTCAGCTGCTGGTTGGGTCTTTCGGAGGGCAGTCATGATAGGTCCCTTTTTGTGAGCGCTCCATAGCCTCAGTAATAGTGTCAGACCTTGGGACCTCCCCTTGAGCTGGATCCCACTTTGAGCCTATTGCTGGACCTTCTTTTCCTCAGGCTCTTCTCCATTTCCATCCCTGCAGTTCTTTAAGACAGAAACAGATGGGTCAGAGTTTTGATTGTGGGATGGCAACCCCATCCTTCCCCTCTATATAGATACGATGGGATGGGATTAATAGTGTCCTTTCCACCAAAGATTCCATTAATCATCCATGAGAAACAGATACTTTGTTACTTTATTTTATATTTGTGTGCATGTATGGCATGTGCATATGTGCATGCACATGAGTGTGTGCAGTCCAGAAGTCAATATATTGTGTCTTCCTCAGTTATTCTCTATGACTACTGCCACTGCTGCTGTTGCTGCTGCTGAGTTTACAGACACAAGCTGTCACACCCAACTTCTGTAGGTGCTGAGACTCAAACTCAGGTCCTTGGGCTTGTGCGGCCATCACTTTACCAACTGAGTCCACAACCTCAATTTTAGTTTATTTTCAAGTCGTCTTTTATCTCTTTTTTGCCCTTGCTGAATTTTAAGTGATCTTTCTGCTTCTGCCTCCTGAGGGATGGTGCCGAAAAAGCCTGCTACATTCCACACCCCCAGACATACCTTGTGTAAATATTTCTTAAGGATCCTGACATGGAAATTAAAAGGCTATGTTGGATACCTGAGTCTGCCTGATAGAATTACAAAAATCACCATAAAGGAAGAAGGTGATGTGATAGGAGAGAACAGTAGAGCATTTTGAACATGTAAGAAGGAACCACAGCCAAGCGTTAGTCAACTACTGGAAGCTGCCAACAGTAAAAAGAAACAAATTCTCCCTCCAGACAAGACCAGACATTTCTACAATTTTACATTAGCGACATAAAATCAAAGTTTTCTGACCTCCAGAAGTACACAGGAATGAATTTATGTCACTTTAAACCAGCAAAGCATTTATTACCACTTGTTACAGCAACAACTGAAAACCAATGTACCCTATATGCTCTCTCCTTAAAGGGTATCAACCTTAACTCTTTTTGTTTGAAAGGAAATATTGCATGGGGCAAAGGAAAAGGAGAAGAAATGCCTAAGGTCATCATTTTAATCTGTGTGAGCTTGAACACAAGCCTATGTTAACAACAGAAATCGTAATTTTCTTATGAGGATAACAGTTCTCTGTCTTTTAAGTTGGAAAGCACAGACAGAACAAGCAGCAGCTGTTGGCATCCTACTGGGGTTTTTTTTTTCATACTTTATTTACATTTCAAATGTTTCCCCCTTTCCAGATCTCCCCTGTGTGGTTTTTTCCACACTCCTTTCTACATGGATTTCTATTTGTTCTAAAATTTGCTGCTGAGATATTGGAAATCATGGTAGACAGACATTTATTGCCCATTTTTAGATAAGGAATGTGGTGACAGAAATAGAAGCAATTTTGTCCAGAGACACTGCTCCTGGGGAAAGTTTGCTCCCATCTGGGTGTGTCTCAGAACAAACTTCTTTTGACCACCTCCTACTGTGAAGCTAGCAAATGATAAGACTGGTGACCAGATTCACCAGTTGTGAATTATAGACTCAGTTCCTGCTGGAAGTAACTCTGCAGAACCAGATGCTCCACAATGAAGTGCTCATGAGGAAGAACCACCTTTCTTTTTCCTAGACTGACTCTACTAAGAGGCCAAAGAGGCCAGGAAGACATTAGATTGATAATATTGAGATGCATAAATTATCCTCCTTTCATACCAGCAGCAAAGCCTATGTACTGCTAGAGCCAAAGGGAGGCAGTGTGGTTTCCTGAACTATCATGGAATCCCTGAGATAAAAGATCTTAGATACAGACTCCTCATCTACTATGTTACTCTTGTCTACTCCATTTTGTTCTATTGCCATGGACTTGCTTTGTCTTTTTCAATTTTACTTTTGTGCTTGTGTACGTGCATGTGTATGGTGTATGGAGTATGTGTGGACACCAGAGGTTAACGCTAGAATGTCTTTTTCTCAATCATTTCTCCAACGTATTTTTTGAGACAGGGTCTTTTACTGATCCTGAAAATCACTATTTCAACTAGACTAGCTGCCCAGCAGTGTCCTGGGATCTGCCTGTCTCCTTCCCCTCAGTGCTAGGACTGTGTCTTGATTTTCCATGGATTCTGGGATTGTGAAGTTAGGTCTTAGAACCTGCAAAGCAAGCCCTTAAGCCACTTAGCCAGCTCTCTAGCCTTTTCTTTACAAAGAAAACTTCGAGGGAGAAAGGAAGTTTTTAAAGCCCTTATAAAAGTTAGAAATTTTGATTATCAGGTTCTCCCACTTTGCATTTTGGTTTCCTCCATGGGCTTCCTTTTTTATTATTATTCATTAAAGATTTCTATTTGTGTCGGACAATTGGGAATTGCTTGCATTTAACAGTTTAATGCCTGTGCAGTCAGTGATATAGAGAAATTAACGTGAATGAAAATAAATTGAGTATTATACCCAGTAGGAAAGCACTCCAGCCTGCAACTCTCATCTAATTCACTGCCTAAGCCAGAGTGCAGAACTTCTAATGTGGTATAATTTCCTCTTCATAAGGTGCAAAATACAGCTTCTATTAATGGTCAATTTGAAGGATGTTTCATAAAGAGAAAGAGCGTCTGTATCTAGGAAGGTACTTGGGAAGCTGGTGTCCTCTATATAGGTTCCGGCTGGGACATTCATCCTGAAGGCAATTTGGAGTGGGAGACAATAGGCAATAAAGCTAAATCACACCAGAGACATCAGAGGGCTCTCTTCTGTGTCCAGGCAGTAGAGCTGGGCTGTGGCCAAGGCCTTTCTCTCTGCTCAGAATGCAGTTTCCCCACGCACATCCCTTCAAGGTCATTCTCCCTAGTAGAGCAGAAAAGCTGAAGGTGGCTGGGGCTGACAGGAGATCACTGAATGCCTTTATACAAAAAAACCTACAGCCTCTTATTTCTTATGCTTTTGTCTGTGCCACATTTCTAGTCTTCATATTCCCAGGGTCCTGGTTCTAGCAGCTCCAGGATTATCAAACTACATGTTCACAATATGTAAGGGGATTTGCTTGTGTTTATGCTAGGGCCCATATAGCCAAAATGAAAATACATACACCCTCTCCAAAAAATAGGAGAAAAATCATTGTCTCTGATAAATATAATCATTATATACACTCTTTGCAATTGTCCTCATCTTCTGCAATAGGCACCTAACATATCTACAGTTAGAAAAACAGTGGGCACATACCCAAAAGATGCTCCAACATATAACAAGGACACATGTTCCACTATGTTCATAGCAGCCATATTTATAATAGCCAGAAGCTGGAAACAACCCAGATGTTCTTCATTCAACAGAGGAATGGATACAGAAAATGTGGTACATTTACACAATGGAATACTACTCAGCTATTAAAAACAATGACTTCATGAAATTCTTAGGCAAATAGATAGAACTAGAAAATATCCTGAGTGAGGTAACTCAGTCACAAAAGAACGAACATGGTATGTACTCATTGATAACTGGATATTAGCCCAAAAACTCGGAATACCCAAGATTCAATTCACAGACCATATAAAGCCTAAGAAGAAGGAAGACCAAAATGTGGATATTTCAATGTTTCTTAGAAGGCAGAACAAAATACTCACGGGAGATAGAGAGTGGGAGGGACTTGAGAAGAAGGGGGGGGGGAAGGGAGACAGGATCAGGTATGGGAGGAGACAGGGATGAATACAGAGGGTCCAGAATTTGAACAGAGGTGTGTAGCACTGGGGCATGGGGAACTGGGGATAGCCACCAGCAAGTTCCAGATGCCAAGAAGAGGCTCCCAGGATCCAACAGGGATGAGATTAGCTAAAATACCCAACAAAGGGGAGGGAGAACATGTAAAGACCATATCTAGAGGTTAGGCAAGGCCCTCAGTTGGGGACGGAACCACCCACTCATCTCCAAATTCTTAACCTAGAATGGCTCCTGTCTAAAGAAATATGAGACAAAGTATGGAGCAGAGACGGAAGGACAGGCCATCCAGAGACTGCCCCACCTGGGGATGCATCCCATATACAGACATCAAACCCAGACACTATTGTGGATGGCAAGAAGTACTTGCTGACAGAAGCCTGTTATAGCTGTCTCCTGAGAGGCTTTGTCAGGGTCTGACAAATATAGAGGTGGATGCTTGCAGACAACCATTGGACATAGCAAGGGGTCCCCAATAGAGGAGTTAGAGAAAGGACTGAAGAAGCTGACAGGATTTGCAACTTCATAGGAAAAACAACAATATCAATCAACCAGACCTCCCCAGACCTGCCAGGGACTAAACCACCAACCAAAGAGTATACATGGAGGGACCCATGGCTCCAGCCACATATGTAGCAGAAGATGGCATTGTCTGGCATCAATGGGAGAGGAAGCCCTTGGTCCTGTGAAGGCTTGATTCCCCAGTGCAAGGGAATCCCAGGGTGGTGAGGTTGGAGTAGGTGGGTGGGAGGGGAGCATCCTCATAGAAGCAAGGGGAAAGTGATAGGAGAGGGGGTTCTGGAGGAAAAACCAGGAAAGGGGAATAACATTTGAAATGTAAATACATAAAATATCCAATAAAAAAAGAAAAATACTTAATGAAGTATATAAGGGTCCATTTTCTATCTAACCTGAATCAGTTTTGCCCTATTTTAAACTCTTAAGAAGATTTCAAGGGGATGGAGAGATGGATCAGTGAATAAGAGCATGTGTTGCTCTTCTAGCTGACCTCAGTATGATTCCCAAAACCCATATGGTAGCATATAATCATCTGTAACCTTAGTTCCAGGGGAAACAGACCCCTTCTGGTGTCCACAGCAACAAGTACACACATGGTGCATAGACATACACGTAGGCAAAACACCTGTACACATAAAATAAAATAAATAAATATTTAAAATAATAAAAATAATAACTATTTTAAAAGATTCTGATCAACTGGTCATCCATGCAGATATTTCACTATGATTTAACGAGCACCAAGTAAGATCTGAGCTGGACTACAAAGTGTTAAATAAGACTCTATCCAGGAGATAGAGAAATGGCTTATCCTGTAAGAGCACTTGGTATTTTTACAGAGGACTCAGGATCAGTTTTCAGCACCCACATGGTAGCTCACAACCTTCTATAACTCCAGTTCGATAGGATCTAACATCCTCTTCTTGCTACTGTGGGCACTGCATGCAAGTGTTGCAGAAAACAAAATATTCATACACCTAAAATGAAAGTAAGATTTAAAAATAGGTCTCTGTTCTTATCTCAGGTGGATATTAGTTTAAAATATAAATACACATTGATTTAATCTAAGTGTTTTGCATGTTTACTCCAGGCTGAATAGTATTCTTCACAATTTTTCTTGCCCTTTTTATTATCAAACAGATGTCCTATTAGATGACAACATATAAATTGTGTCTTGGTAATATTTGAGTAGTGGAAAATAGAGAAAAATTATATTCTTTGGGATGAAATTCTTGGTTTCACTTCTGAAACACTGGTCACAGACCAAATGCTTGAGTCACACAACCAAATGAGTAGTTGCTTTCCTGGCTTGAGTGATATAGACTGAGAAAACCAGGTCAGGGATGATGGCTATCATGGGAGGGATCAACCCTACTAAATCAAGATCTGGTAGAGAAGCTTCACATGGCAGAAAGGAGAGGCAGAGGCACAAAACCATTGTTGTAGGAATCTATAGCACATGACTCCCTTCAGCAGGAAAGAGGATGAGTTTTTCCCCTTATCTTATAGGGTAAGCCATTTCTCTAGCTCCTGGACAGATCCTTATTTAACTTTATAGTCATAACAGAGCTCAGAGCATTCTGGGTGCTTGGTAAATCTTACTGAAATATATGCATGATTGACCAGTTCATCAAAGTATTTTAAAATAATTATTATTTATTATTATTTTAAAGATACATGTTTCAGATTCATAATATCTGGGCTCTCTGATCTTTCTGTTAAGAATCATAGTTACCCAGAAATACGTTTCAAACACTACCACTCCTGCTACATTGTGGCCCTAATTTAAGGAAACACTGCTCCTTAATGTAAGCCTATCTCTCACTCATCTTTGCATTTTTTCCTCATAAACATAGCTCACAAGACAATTCTTTATCAGTAAAGATGGAAAGTCACAAATCAGAAAATTCAATCATATTCCTAGAAGTGGTCATATTAAAAAGCTCTGAAATCTCATCTCCAATCATCTCCTTCTAATGAGACCATAAGAGGAGCCAATTTGATAACACTGGAAAACATTAGACACAAGAAACACTGTGATGTGTCTGTTCTTACATGTACACTGCGTGTAAACAAAGGCTACTCGTCAGGTATACCATTGATTTCCTCCTGTTTGAAGTATCAAGGATGACTGTGCTGTCTTATTGCTGTGATTTTGCAAAAGGTAAGTTGCTTCACACTGAGAATGCTTTCCTAAGTGACCAATTAGACAACTTGTCACTTTAATGTGCATCAATTATTTCCACTCTGGAGGTGGTTCTCTATACACCGGAAGCAATATAAGATGAGAAAAATTCAGCTTTCACTCAGGAACCTCTTTTCCTTAATACCTAAGACCTGCTAGACCTACAGGATAAATAGATCCCAATTCCTTTTAACCCAGTCAATCTACCATGGCCCTGAGCAATACCCATAAATCCAACTATAATTTATTCAGGACTTTCAGAGCACTTTGTTGAACCAGCTCACACAGACAGCATGCTTTGTTTTTAAAAAATGGTCCCATCACCAAAAATGAGAAAATACAGGTCAAGGCCATAGCATGTTTAGAATAATGGCATTTAAATGTTTGTGAATTAGAATCCCAAGTTATCTTGGTGATGACAAGACAGAATGCTACTCATTTAGCAGCAATTGATGGAGTATGAGTCCATCATACTTTGAGGAATGAACAATTCCCCCAAAGATAGGCGAATATAGTTTCGTCTATAACTCTCCCTGTATCAGAGGACCCTGGAACCTCTAGGATAAAATTAGAACAATAAACACTCAGGATTTCTGAATAATTGCAACCTCTTGTTGGCGTTCCAAGCATCTTGGGTCCTTAAAAGAATGCTACATAAGCACCCCATGTGAGAATAATTGTACTATTAATGTGATAAACCAATTCCATGCTTAGTACATTTACCTAGGGCCAGCAGAGGAAAGAGGACTGATGCACAGATTGCTTGTTTTGTTTTGCTTTGTTTTGTTTTGTTTTTGAGACAGGATCTTATTGTGTAGCACTGGCTATCCTGGAACTCACTATGTAGACCAAGATGGCCTCAAACTCACAGAGATCTGCCTGTACCTGCTCCCTGAGTGATGGAATTAAAGGTGTATGCCACCACACCTAGCAAGATGCATATATTTCTTAAAGAGAATATGAAGAGGAAAACAGGAAGACATACAACATTACCAGAAAATTCTTACTCATGACATTGTTAAGTGTGAAGAGTGGTTGATATGGTCTGAACATATACCCAGCACTCATGCATTATAAATTTCAGTCCCATTGTAACCATAGGGAGTGATGGCACCTTTAAGAGGTGAGAAGGTTGTAAGGCTTCTGTCTTTATGGGTGGGTTAAAGTTGTTCTTGGAAGAGTGTCAGTTGTCACAGAAGTGTACTCCTGACTTAAAAAAAAAAGATGAGATCAGGGCTGGGATATAGTTCAGTGATAAAAGGTGTTTTTCATTTATAAGGCTCTAGATTCAACAACTAGTAACAGGAGAAAGAAGAAGGAGGAGGAGGAGGAGGAAGAGGAGGAGGAGGAGGAGGAGGAGGAGGAGGAGGAGGAGGAGGAGAAGAAGAAGAAGAAGAAGAAGAAGAAGAAGAAGAAGAAGAAGAAGAAGAAGAAGAAGAAGAAAAGAGAAATCAGTCCTCTTCCCTCTCATCTTTTTTACCTTTCACCATGTGAAGATTGTGGTGGCATGAATAGGTATGGCCCTCATAGAGTCATGTGTTTGAATGCTTGGTCATACGGAGTGGCACTATTAGGAGGTGTGACCTTGTTAGAGGAAGTGTGTCACTGTGGAGGTGGGGCTTTGAGGGCTAAAATTCACAGTGTGAAACACATCCTGTCTCCTCCTTCCTGCCTGAGGATCAAAATGTAAAACTCTCAACTCCTTCTCCAACACCATATCTACCTGGATGCTGCCATGCTTTCTATCATGATAATCATTGACTAAACCTCTGAAACTGTAAGTCAGCCCCAATTAATTGTTTTCTTTTATAAGAATTGCCTTGATCATGGTGTCTCTTTACATCAATAGAAACCCTAACTAAGACAAGAACATAGTAGAAAACTTTTATTATAGTGCCTGATACTGGACTTCCATGCTATGAAAAGGTGTGTGTGTGCGCACGCACGCGCGCGCATGCAACTAGGGATTGAACCTAGGATACAAGACATGCTAGGCAAGTGCTATGCCAGCTATATTCCAAGACTTCTTTTTACTTTTTATTTTAAGATAAAGTCTCATTAAGTTGACAGACTAGCTTTGTATTCATCTGTAGTCCAAGCAGACCTTGAATTTGTGATCCTCCCCTCAAATCTCTGTGTGACTAGGACTATAGTCTGCCACCACCAGACTCATCTATTTCTAAAAATCAACTAATGTGTAATATTCTATAATATAAATAGCAAGTTGAATAAGACAGTGGTGAAACAAGACTGGTAAATAAAGTGTTAGCCTTCAATGGCATCTTCTCATATTCTCTGTGATGTCAAAGTCATAATTTGTCTCCTTACATTTAAAGTCAACCCATTATATGCTAAGCACTGTGTTAGCCAATATGGCTTCCATTACAACAACATGCAAAGGGCTGGAGAATGTGGCCAGTACTAAGATGTCACATGTTGATTATCAGGCAGGTATGAGTAGAACTGAGTGTTGGAAAAACTGATGTTAAGAGAATGAAACTAGGAAATGGAACCATTCTGAGAGAACCATCAAGGCAAGTAGCAAACTCATCAAGATCTCCCAATGTATCTCCATGGGATGATATCCATCATCCTGAAGGTCCATACTAAATAGTCCCACAAACTTAAAAATTAAATTTGTCAGGATCCTGTCAATGAACCCATCACATTAAACAAGCTACGGGAATTAATATGCAAGACTGGAAAATGTTGTATTCTCTCACAATGTGAAATCAATATAAAAGGGAGGGGGAAGGGAGTGCTAAACTCCATTTAATCACTCTTTTATGACCCTGTTCAAAGAATTTCACAGATGGTTAGTTAGAATGTACTTAAAAACAAGTAATTGGGAAAAGCTAATTCAGGTTCGGTTAACTAATAAAAAAAAGAATAGATTGACTTATATAACTCAAAAGATCGTTGTAGGGAGGCTTGAGACAAGACTTGATTCAGCATCACCAAGAATTAAATTGCAATCCATCTATTGCCTCTATTTCTCCATTGCATTGCCACCCTCCTACTTTTTGTGGCTGCAATCCAATAAGAGGAGAAAGGCTTCTGCCTAATTACCAAATAAAAGTCCTAAACTTGAGCTTGATTGAGCCAACTTAAGTATCCATTGTCCTAGTGTCATTTCTGTTGCTATGATTAAATGCCTTGACAACAGAGAGTTTGTTCTAGCTCATCGGTCCACTTTACAGTTCATAACTATGGAGGACTCAAGGCAGCAGAAACTTGAAAGAGTCACATCACATCTAATCAAGACAGACAGAGATGAGTGCATGCATGCTTCTAATGCTTAACTTACTTTCTATATTTATATACTTCAGCACCCAGAAACCAGAAAGGAAGGGAATGGTGCTGTCTATAGTAGGCTGGGTCTTCTCACATCAATGATCAAAACAGTCCCTGACAGACACGCCATAGGCTAACGTGATAGTGACACATGCCTTTAATCCCAGCATTTGGGAGGCAGAGGTAGGGGGATCTCTTGAGTTAGAGGCCAGTCTGGTCTACAAAATGAGTTCCAGGACACCAGTCTGGGGTTGGGGGAGAGTGTGGGGAGATTCTCTTCCTAAGTAATTTTAGGTTGTGCCATGTTGACTATTAAGATTAGCAGTCACACCTGTACACCTACCCATGAACTAATCATTATAGCCAGAGAATTTGGTTAGACCTAAGTTAGCATCCATTTGTAAACTGGTCATTGTGACAAAACATATATGGTTATAAAAATAGATTTATGGCTTATCTCTGGAGTTTAGGAATTGTATTACCCCCTACCTTAGTTAGGGTTTTACTGCTATACCATGACCAAGGCAAGTCTTATAAAGGACAACATTTAATTGGGGCTGGCTTACAGGTTCAGAGGTTCAGTCCATTATCATTGGTACAAGGTAATGGCCTGTGTTGTGAAGACAGCCTTCGCTGGAGATCTCCAGACAGATCATCCAGATAGCTCAGCTCTCAAAAAACAAGGCCCAGTCTTTTATTTACATATCAATTAAGGCATTTACTCCAGGTTCCCTTTTGATTATCCCATGAATCAGCATTCTGTAAACCCAGCCCCTTGATTCTTAGAAAAAGACAGCAAGCACTTTTTTTTTTTTAAATATAGCAAATGAATTCAGAGATCTGTCTGCCTTTGTAAGCACAGACAATAAGCTATCTGGGTGGGATCCCATCCTGAGATAACCATTACCACAATGCCTGGGCCCAAACTAGGTCTGTTCCAGACTGACCTTGAATTCAGGAATCTGACTGCTTTTGTATTTTTCTGACAAGCTGGCTCATAGTGCAGCTGTCCCTGTTCTTTTAAGTCTGTGACGCTCCTCATATAATCCATTTTGTTTCCTTATATTTTTCATAGTTGAGAAATTACATATTTTTTTTTAACTCATGTTTTCAGAGTTCTTTCCCACAACCTTAAAGGCTGTCCTGCTGGTCACAGTCTTCTATCATTTTGCTGAGATATTAGACATACCCTTGCCTCCCAGGCTTATTCTGTTTTAGATTATCATAGACTCATTAACCTTGGCATGAGGTCTGTTTTGTGTGTTAGCCAACTATTCCTCAGCATTTATTAGGACTGCCATGGAGTATGGTTGGCATGCCCAGTATCATTCCATCAATCAGAAAACTAATTTTTTACGTGCAGACATCTAGTTATACCGGCACAACTTGTTGATGATGTTTTCTTTTTTCCATTGTATGGTTTTGGCTTCTATGTCAAAAATCAAGTGTCCATAGGTGTATGGGTTTATTCCAGGGTCTTCTATTTGATTCCATTGATCAATCTATCTATTTCTATACCAATACAATGCAGATTTTTATTACTACTGCTCTGTAGTACAGTTTAAAGTTGCTACATCCAGAAGTTGTTTTATTGTACAAGATTGTTTTAGCTATTCTGGGTTTTTCATTTTTTCCATATGAAGTTGAGAACTGTTCTCTCAAGGTCTGTAAAGAATTGTGTTGTTTTTATGAGAATTGCATTGAATCTCTAGATTGCTTTTGGGTGGCCATTTTCACTATGTTAATCCTACCAATCCATGTTCCTGGAAGATCTTTCTATCTTCAGATATATTCAATTTCTTTCTTCAGAGACTTGAAATTCTTGTCATATAGGTCTTTAATTTGTTCAGATAGAGTTACACCAAGATAGTTTACAATATTTGTGGCTATCGTAAGGGTGTTATTTCCCTGATTTCTTACTCAGCCTGTTTATCATTTGTATAACGGAGGGCTACTGATTTTTTTAAGTTAATTTTGTATCCAGCTACTTTGCTGGTAGGAGTGCAAACTTGTACAACCACTCTGGAAATCAATTTGGCAGTTGCGAAGAAAACTAGGAATAGTTCTACTTTAAAACCCAGCTATAGCACTCCTGGGCATATACCCAAATGATGTTTCACCACACCACAAAGACACTTGCTCCACTGTGTTCATAGCAGCTTTATTTGTAATAGACAGAAACTGGAAACAACCCAAATGCCCCCTCAACTGAAGAATGGATAAAGAAATATGATTCATTTACACAATGGAATACTACTCAGCTATTTAAAACAAGAACATCATGAAATTTGCAGGCAAATGGATGGAACTAGAAAATACCATCCAAGTGAGGTATCTCAGACCCAAGAGGACATGCATGGCATGTACTCATAAGTGGATATTAGTCATAACGTACAGGATACCAATGCTACAATCTACAGACCCAGAAAAAGCTAAATAACAAGGAGGACCCAAGGGAGGATGCTTGACTCTCACTCAGAAGGGGAAATAACATCATTATCAGAGTTTGATGGAGGGAGGGAACTGTATGGGAGAGGAAACGGGAAGTGGAAGGAGGGATCAGATGTAGGGAAAGCCAGGGAGAGCTGGCCAACAGTGTATATGGAAATTGGGGGGGGGGCATCTCTAGGACATGCCAGAAACCTGGGATGGGGTAAGCTCCAGCAGCGGAGGTAATGGAGCCTGAAGTGGCCACCTCCTGGAGCCAGATAGAATTCCCAGTGAAAGGATAAGGACACCAATCCACCCACAAAACCATCAACCCAAAAGTTGGCCTGCCTACAAGAAGTACAAGGACAAAGATGTCGTAGAGACTGAGGTCAACCAATAACTGGCCCAACTTGAGATTCATTCCATGGGCAAAAACCAAACCCTGACACTATTAATTATACTCTATTATGCCTGTAGACAGAAGACTAGGGTAACTGTCCTCTGAGAGGCTCCTCTCAGGAGCTGACTGAAACAGATTCAGAGACCACACACAAACATTGGACAGAGCCTGGGGAGTCTTGTGGAAGGGTTAGGAGGATTGAAGAACCCAGAGGGGATAGAAACTCCACAATAAGACCAACAGAATAAACTAACCTGGACCAGAGGCTCCCAGATACTGAACCACCAATGAAAGAACACATGCAGTTTGGTCCTCACGTGGGGCCCCCAACAAATGGAGTGGGGGCTTACCCTGACTCTGTTGGCTGCCTGTGGATCTGTCCCCCTAATTGAGCTATCTTGGCTGGACTCAGTGGGAAAGGATATACCTAGTCCTGCAGTGACTTGAAGTGCCAGGGTGGGTAGGTATCCAGGAGGGACCTCACTTTTCTCAGAGATGAAGGGGAGGGAGGGATGGTGAGGGGCCAAGTGAGGGGGTAGATTGGAAAGAAGGGGGCTGTAAAGTTAATTAATTAATTAATGAAGAAAAACAAATAGAAAAGAAAAAACTTATTTCCCGTCTCCCATTAGTTATCAGAGGCAACTAGCTTCTTGTAGGGGTGAGACTTTGTACCTACTTTTTATCCTTTGTGCTGGGATTTTTGTCTGGCTTGAATTTATGAAGGTCTTGTGCATGCTGTCACATTCTCTATGAGTTTATTTCTGTATCAGCCCTGTTGTGTCTGGAAGATGTTGTTCATCCACCATCTCTGGCTCTAAAATTTTCCACCTCTACTTCTGCATAAATTCCTGAGCTTTGAGGGCAGGGGTGTGACAAAGATATCTCATTAAGGGCTGAGTCACTCTTTACACATTGTCCAGTTGTAGGCTCTTGTGTTAAATCCTATCTACTGCAAGAAGCTTCTCTGATAAGGGTTGAGCAATGCAATGATCTATGGGTATAGTAATATGTTATTAGAGCTCATTTTATTTTTATATTATTTTAGCAGAATAATAATAGAGGGTTGTCCTCTGGGTCCATGACCTATGTAGCTTCAGGTTCCTGACCTTATTTACAGTGTCAGATATGAGTTCCATCTCATGGAGTAAGCCTTAAATCCAATTTTTTAAAAAAATGGTTAGTTACTATCTTAGTTACTATTCTATTACTGTGAAGAGACACCATAAACGAGACAACTTATAAAAGAAAGCATTTAATTGGGGCCTTACAGTTTCAGAGGGTTAGTCCATGAACATCATGGTGAGGAACATGGCAGCAGGCTGGAACTAGAGCAATAACTGAAAACTCAAACTGATCCACAAGTTTCAGGTAGAGAGAGACAGACAGACAGACAGACGGACACAGAGAGAAAAAGAGACAGAGAGACACAGAGAGACAGAGACAGAGAGACAGAAACAGACAGAGACAGAAACAGACAGAGACAGAGACAGACTAGGCCTGGTTTGGACTTTAGAAATCTGAAAGCCTACTCCCAGAGAAACACCTTCTTCAACAAGACCACACCTCCAAATTCCTCTCAAACAGTTTCACTAACTAGGATCCAAGTATTCAAACATACAAGCCTAAATGAGACACTCTCATGCAAACCACCAATTACTCCCATAACATTTGTGCACTGTTAACACCACTGGACCTACCTTGCAGGCAGGTCACTATTGTACGTAGCAGGGTTCATGGCTAAGTGAAACTGATGTTACTTTTCTTCTCTTAGGTAGCATGTAGTACTTTCCAGCACTATAGATTTTCCTCAGTAGGAATAAAGCTTCTGGTTGAGTGCCAGCTCATGTTGGATAAAATCAGTATGTAGCATCTTTAGTAACTGGGTCTTATTGTCAAGTTGCAGAGGGTAACTAATAATTGGCAATGGTCTATAATGTTTGGGGAGGGATCTGTGGGACCCAATTGGACAAAGACTCAAAAAATTGTTAACTGTTCCTGGTGCTAGGGGTTTCATTTGGTAGCATATGATGTCTAGTTGGGACATTGTCTTCCCCCCCTCAGTATATGGTAACTTGATTTAAATACCTCTTACTTCTATAGTAGTAGGTTTTGAACTAGTTTGTATTTTTAAGCATTTAGTGTTAGTTACCCTCTTAATCTTTCTAGTTCACATTACCACCAAAGGTGTATATAGGTGCCTTTTTCTGGTTTCTATACCATTTCTGATTTATCAACATGAATTGAAGCTGATAATAAAAGAGGCAGATTTGAATGAACTGACTGAATAAAATCTTTAAAAAATTACATAGAGAAGTGGAATAGCGATTGCTGGGAGCTGTTGGCAGAAAACAGGTGCAATTATGGCTAGGTGGGTATAGACTTCAAGTTGTTATAAGTTGGTGATTATATAAAAACATGAACTACTGAATATGCTGAAAGGCCCACTTGAAATGTGAAAAATGTCATATACATTGTTATACCTATTTTTAATAAATGAATGAATGGGTGGGTTGTGGACATACTTTGAAAAACCTCAAAGTGGCTAAGTATCTCTACTCTGAAGTACTATGCACTTACTGTGAAGTGAAATTGTGAAAGAGAAATAATTTTGTTGTGCTGCAAAGTGATTACCATTTCCTAAAGGAGAGAACTAGTCCTTTTTATGCAAGATATTGGCTATGGTATGAATTGGTATTTTGAGCTTGATAGTGAGTACAAAGCTTAATATACATATTCTTATGCTGGTCATGTATTGGTGTGGTAACTTCAGTGCTGGAGACTAGGACATAGCAGTAAAGTACATCTAACTGTTTAAGATCTTATAGCCCTTAAAACACTGACATCAGGATAACTATTTCCAATTTACAAAGGAGGAAGTTGAAAATCGTAAGTGTTTACTTAAAAATCTGCTGAAGATCAAATGGCGGAGAAATAGTAGAAAGAGCCAGGCTGAATGCTCATATTGAGACACAAACAACAGTTGAGGGTGCAGTTCAGATGGTGAAGTCCTGGCATGTACCAAGTCTCGTATTCAACCCCTGGATCTACATAAAACTGGGTGACACAATGGTACACTCAGAGTATGAAGCCAGAAGGATCAGGAGTTCAAGGCCAGCTTCAGCTATAAAGCTGTAGAGGCTAGCCTGGGCTATATAAAACTCTTTAAAAAAAAAAAAAAAACCACTTGATTTTTAGGGGTCATAGTTTTATGGAGACTATGTATCTTAGTTGGACCAGTGAAGTTTTCATGAATTTCCCATATTTTGAATACGTCTCCAAGAGGCATCCAGACAAAGAATGTTGGAAACGTATGTATTTTACACTTTAGGATAACAAGATAGCTATAACGTGCCTGTCCCATCCTTGAATAATGATACAGAGACATATTTCGGTGGTTTGAATATGCTTGACCCAGGGAGTGGCACTTTTAGGAGGTATACCCTTGTTGGAGGAAGTGTGTCACTGTGGGACTTGGCAATGAGACCCTCCTCCTAACCACATGGGAACCAGTCTTCTCTTAGTCAGAAGAAGACATAGAACTCTCAGCTGCTACTGCACCATGCCTGCCTGGATGCTGCCATGCTCCTGCGTTGATGATACTGGACTGAATCTATGAACCATAAACCAGCCCCAATTAAATGTTGTCCTTGTCCACCAACCAAAGAATATGTGGCAGAGGAGGGCCTTGTTGAATATCAGTGGGAGGAGAGGCCCTTGTGCTTTAGGGTGTTTGATGCCCTAGTATAGGGGAATGCTAGGGAGGGAAGATGGGAGTCAGTGGGTGGGTGGGGGAGCACCTTCATAAAGGCAGGGGGAGGGGCAATGGGATAGGGGGTTTCCAAAGGTGGAAACATTTGGAAACATTTGAAATGTAAATAAGGTAAATATCCAGGAGCCGGGAGCATGCCTTTAATCCCAGCACTTGGGAGGCAGAGGCAGGAGGATTTCTGGGTTCAAGGCCAGCCTGGTCTACAGAGTGAGTTCCAGGACAGCCAGGCTACACAAAGAAACCCTGTCTCAACAAAACCAAAAAAACCAAACAGAAAAAGTAAATATCCAGTAAAAAACCAAAACCAAAAAGACCCAGAAGCTTTATGTTTCAATATTATATAGAAAAATAAAAAATGCAGATAATAATAAGAAAAAAGATGTTGTCCTTGTAAGAGTTGCCTTGGTCACGGTGTCTGTTCTCAGCAGTAAAACTCCAACTAAGACATTTACAATAGCTTTAGGCCTTAGCTTACTCTTGTTCCCAACGAGCTTTTATAACTTATATTAGCCCATTTATACTAATCTCCATTCTGCCACCCGGCACATTATCTCTAAGTCTCTAGCTTTGGCACTTCCTTCTCTCCCTTCTCCTCCATATCTGGCTGGAGAAATCTTCTGCCTTTCACTCTTTCCCAGCATTCCTGTCTTGGCTGGAAGCCCTGCCTATACTCCTCTACTTTGCTATAGGCCTTCAGCTTTTTATTAAACCAATCAGAAGGTGATGTAGGGAGTGTTTACAAAATACCCAGGTAAGGCATGATCCAATGTCTGCCATCAGCATTTAGATAATACAAAGACAATATCTACAGTGCACAATAATTTTATCCCAACAGATAGCAAAACTTTCATAATATCCACTGTGACTAGGGCAGCCTGTCTTCCCAGCAAAGGGGGTAATTAAATAATAACGAAATTCCTACCTTTCCAACCTCAGATTATAAAGCCTTCAAGTGGCTGCAACATAAAATTCTGTTTTGATCAAGTTAATTCTGTGGAACTGTTTTCCATCTATAAACTGAGCATAATAATATCAAATTATTAGTTATATTTTCATATTACCATTTGAATAAGCATGGCATTGTGGTTTGAATTTCTCATTTCTTTGGTAGCTAAATACACTGAATATGCTTGTCACCATTTGTGTATCTTCTTTGGTAAGTTGTTTAAATTTTTTAATTAATTATTTGCTTTACATTCTAATATCAGACCCTCCTCTCCTCACAGTCCCTCCCTCCATCCCTCTTCCCTTCTCCTCTGAGAAGAGATAGTCCCCCACCGCCATCCCCCACCCTGGCTCATCAAGTCACTGCAGGACTAGGTGCATCCTCTCCCACTGAGCCAGATGAGGCGGCCCAGCTAGGGGAATGGGATCAATAGATTCTGGGACAGCCCTGGCTCCAGCTGTTGTGGGACCCACATGAAGACTAATACATATGTGCGGGGGAGGGGAGGCCGAGGTCCAGCCCATGATTGCTCTTTGGTTGGTGGTTCAGTCTCTGGGAGTTAGCTGGCTCTGCTGGTCTTCCTGTGGAGTCCCTGTCCTCTTCAAGTCCCTTAATCCTTCCCTCATCTCTTCCACAGAAGTGCCTGAGCTCCATCTAATGTTTGACTATGAGTCTCTGCATCTGTTTCCATTATTATTTTCTTTTTAAAATTGGCTGGTTTCCCTTTCTAAAGTGCTGTTTTCAAAGTAAATGCCAGATGTATACTATGTGTTGGCGAAGACAAGGAACAAGTGCATATATCAGACATTTCTGGTAGGAATATAAAATGGTGCAATGACTTGCTTCTACTGGACAATTTATGAAAACATTAAACTAAATATACACCTACAGTATGACTTAGTTATTCTACACTAGTTTACCCAAAAGAAATGAGTGTGTGTGTGTGTGTGAAGACACCTGCACACAAATTCTCATAACACTTTTATGGTAACAGCCCCAAAGAGAAATAAGTAAAATGCCTCCCAACTAGTAAACAGATAAGCAAGCTGTATATTCCATTATTAGTCATTCATAAAGAAAAACAAAATGGTGCTATGCACTGCAGCACGGGTGACTCTCCAAGTAGTTGTGTTGAGTAGAAAAGCCACACAGGGAACTATGTATTGTATGATCCCATGTATATGATACTCTGAAGAACGCAAGCCAATCTAAGGGCATAAATGGTAGGTGCTTCGGGATGGCAAGGCTGAGGGAAGGAATACAAAGGCGAAGGCACGGGAGACATCCAGGGGTGAGATAGTTTCACTGTCTCCATCATGGTGGCAGTTTTCCAGGTGTGCACAATATGTGCCAATGTATACCAAACTATGTTCTTCATGTCTGTGGAGTTTATGTCAGCCACGCTTCCATAGAACCTTTAAAAACTGTCAGTGAATTCTGAAATGTTATCATGTAACTGTTTTCTGCTTTCCTTTTCTTTAGATTTCCTTGGGATGGAACCCAGGGCCTCATAACACTACCCATGCAGTCTACCCCTGAGGTATACCTCCAGCCCAGCACATACATATTTTCCATGTCTCTTTTTTATGGTAAACTGTTATCTAAATTAATAACATTTGTTGTCTCTACTATTAGCTTTTTTATACTATATAACATTTCAAATAAAATACATCAATTAAAAAAAACTTTAAAAATTTATTGCTCTCCCAGCATTTCCTTTGCCCTGTGAAGTTCCCCAATACAGAGAAGTGATGTTATCAGTGCCTGTGTTGTAGAACACAACCCTGTCTTCCTGAAAACCAATGACAAGTAACTAAAGACAAGAAATAAAGGCATCAGCGCTGCAGAGGAAAGGTCCACAACACTCCGCTTCTGACGCCCCTGGAGATCCAGTATGTAGCATCAACCTGCTTGCTGCTCCAACTCCTAAATTTCAGGCTCTTACTGTTCATCCAATAAATTCTAGCCAGAGTTTGTTTCTGTTGTCTGTAACCCTGAGAGGGAGAAATAAATGGATATTTAATTCATTTCTCTGATATTTATCATATTTTCTATCACAAATAGTCACACAGCTATTGAAAACATAGGGTGTTCAAACAGCTAGAAAGTATATCCATCCATCCCTTCACTGAATAAAGTTTCACCCAATAGTACACTATATGCCAGATACCACACCAGATATTTTCATGTCATCAAATGACGGATCAACCTCTATACCCATCTTACATTTAATGTCAGGAAAGCTCAGGCTAAGGAGCCTTAGTTACTTAATGTCAAGGAGTTCCTAGTTGGGACTGGATTCAGGATGTGCCAAGTCTGCTTAACTTCAGACACTTCTCTACTCTCCACATTCTTGTCCAGGTAGGGTATGCCCTTACACCAAGAGTGAGCTCGAAATGTCTAGCCACTGTGGCCTGTGTCTTGGAAGTGAGGGTGGGGTGGCAGTCGTGGTGGGAGGCATCCCAGATGTTTCCTTGTCTCAATTCTGCTTCATATGTGACAGAATAGCCTGACTCTATCTGGAGAGGTCTCAACACTACAGGAATTGTGACCGAGGAGAAGAACAACTATCTGGTCTGAAAGTCAGAGACAATTCGGGTCTTTTTTCTCTGGTACTGATGACTATTGTCAAGTAATAAAACTGGTGATCTAGAAACATAAAAACTCTGAAAGCAAAAATGTGCAATCATAGGAAATGATAGGAATCATAGGAAATCAATAAGCAATGTCCACCCCTAGTCACACATCAAAACATATTAAAACATTTCAGTTGTGATAATCTTCTGAGAGCTCACTTGGAAGACCTCTGAAAGCATAGGCTTGAAGCTGCACTTGTACCTAGGTGTATGCTAAAAATTCCCATTGTGCTGCCTCAGGCCAAAGACCTCACAGTGTTTCCCTTCCCTCAGGGAAACAGGTCTCTAAGAGGTTCATTTTCAACTTTACAGCTTTCAGTTTAGTTTAAATATATTAGTCTAGTTTAAAATAAAACAAAACAAATGGGGGGTGGTCCATAGATTCTCTCATGATATATAGTCTTCTTTTTGATCTGTAAAAATATAGACATTTTACCTTTTAATCTGGAAAAATATAGACATGTACTAAAAATCATCATGATATCATTTGCAAGAAAGAAAAATTGAAATTAACAATGAATGAGTAATGTTAACCAAAAGAATATCCATATTTTTAAAAAAACTGTACACATAAAAGTGCTTCAAACTAAAACTACAGAGGGTGATATCTGTCATTTTCTAAATGATTACAGATAGAGGGTTGGTGAGATGGTTCAGTGGGGAAGTATATCTGCAACTCTAGCTGATGACCTAAATTCACCCCTTGAATCCACATGTTGAGAGAAGAAAATTCAAAACGGGTGGCTAGATATAATAGCACATTCCTATAATTCCAACGCTCGGAAGGCTGAGGTAAGACGACCAAAGTTCTAGGCCAACTTAAGCTACACAGATCCTGTCACACACACACACATACACACACACACACACACACACACACACACACTATTTAAAAATAATTGTCAAAACTGATCTTAAAAATGTTTGTTAATGTATATGGGATAAGGAATATTATACACTAAATATTAACAGTATTGATGCTGAGTACTCATAAAATTCTTTTCACCTTTCTTTTCTATTTTATCCTGTATTAAACACATATTTGCTAAATATAATATTAGACCCTGGAACAGAAAAAAAAAGATACCCGTTATTTTAAAAGATCATTAAATCTGAAAAAAGATAAGTAGCTTACTTAATAATGTACCAGTGGTAAAACCATATGTATTAGTCAATACATATGGCTATGTAAGATATTAACATTAGAGAAAACTGAGTGAAAGGAGCAGGGGACTCTTGGTATGCTAACACTGTTGCTCTTCTAGAAACAAATGTGTATGTGTCTATACAGCACATAGACACAACAGGAACTGAAACCATGTAGCACATACAGACAGCTTTTTTTTTCTATATGTCTCTTGTTCTTCCAACAAGTGAGTAACTTCTGTGGGCTGGAGCTATCCTGGAGTGTGCTGGTGTCCTCCAGATAATACATATGTCAGTGCAGACTAACACTGTGCCAGTAAGGTGACATAATCGACTCACTGTCTTTAGAAAAAAAAGACTCACAGGAACACAAAAGATTCGCTGTAATGTTACCTTCCTACTTCTTGTGAGGTTTAGAAATTATTCCAAGTGTGTTTTAGATAACTAACAAATTAATTAGTTTTAACTGAATGAAACTGCATCATAAGGGAAAGATGTGTGACATTTACATTTATATGGTTCAGCTTAAATATTAATAATCATTATGTTAATCATTCTGAAACAATACCTATCTAGCATCAGTAAAGGTTCTAATGTAATTATTTCTAAGATTCTCTTCCACACTGTCATTTAGACTCTCAACTACATGTATTGTGTTCGTCCTTAAAAGTTACATAAACAATAAAATGTTCCCCAGAAGTTTGAAAGCAATTGCTAAACCATAAACTAAAAACATGACATGTGACATTCTCTAAGTAAACACAGTGTCTTTATTAACTGCAACCACAACTCACTGCCGAAAGAAGTCTAATATCTATAACTGGCTTATTTGTTTTCCACTTAATATAAATGTGTGTTATTTAAAGTAATCCTATAAAGCCTTATACTCATACTCACTAGCTTACCTGCTAACATGAGTTCTTGACTGGAAGAGGAAGAGGTGCAGGCCCAGGCAGGGCTCTGGGAGCCACACAATACTCTTGTTTTATTTCAATGGCATGCGTCTGCATAGTGTCAGCCTGTGTGCACCTGCAAACAAAGGGAGACTGAGAATGAACGTCCACAAGCGTGAGAAGGGCCTGGCCATGATCGTGAGTTTTCGTGCAGAACCCTCCAGCCTGCTTACTGAACCATCACAAGCAGCTTATCTGAATGAGAAAGCAGTCAGACATTTGTAAAGATATCTCTTGGGTTTATGGACATGTTCATTTAAAGCAGTGGATCTCAACATGTGGGTCACGACCCCTTTGGGGGCTGAACAACCATTTTATGGGATTGCCTGAGTCCATATGCATATCAGATATTTACATTATGATTAATAACAGTAGCAAAATTACAGTTATGAGGTAGCAATGAAGATAATCTTATTGGGATAATCACAACATGGAGAACTTGTATTAAAAGGTCGAAGCATTAAGGAAGGATGAGAATCATCGATTTAAAGCAATGCTTCTTACACGTTTTAAAATTCAGGTATTTTTTTCAAATGCAATCTTACAGATCTTGATTTGCTTTTCTAATAATTTTCTAGAGTCCTCCTGTTTGCCATTAAGTGCACCACTGTTGTAATTAATGAAGTAGATTTTCCCCTACACATAGGGGATGTGTTGTGGAGGCACACAGTGCGATGTGAGATGTGAAAGCTCTAGGGAGAACTATCTTTAGTATTAGGAAATAAACAGGGCAGTGGGTAAGGGGATCTCTGTAGGGAAGGAGATCTAGAAAGGATTCTATATGGTGAGACCTAGAGGATCAGAAGAGGGCAACAGTCATGCAAAAGAATCAGAAGGACGGATTCAGGACACAAAACCAACAAAAGGTCCTCAGACTGGAATATTAAAATATGGAGCAGTGGTGCCTTAATGGCCAGATGACCTATACATTATTGGGAAATGCCAGAGAACCAAGATTTACCTAAGAAGACAATCTGTTCCATGTTCTATACTCTTCTTGCAGACAGCCATGTGCATCTGATCTGCCATGGAGACATGGAATGGCCGGGATCTGCACAGCAGCTTTCAATAAAATCTGGAGAGCTCTGAAAGAAAAGTGCAAGTTTCTAGCAAGATTCTATCATGTCCTAGGAGACAGCCTGCACCCACAAGTCAACAAACGGAGCCTAAGGCAGCACTTCTTTCTGTGCTCTGGGGATCTGTTGCCCTGACCCAGGGAATATTACAAAAATCAGCAATCACTTGTCACATCCCTGACATCCACCATTAACATAAATCAAGGCTTTGTCTGTAATTTATGTTTTAGCATTTAAAGAATACCTTGATGTTATTTTAAATATATAAATCAAGTCAAAACCCCATTATAAAATATTAGAGATGTCATAAGATCTCTGATTTATTTAACAATGTGTTATATTTCTTGATCTCAATTTATTTCAAGTTTTCAGGAAGAAAAATGGTTCTCTGCCTTATCTTGTTCTTGTTTTTAATTCCTTCATTTGGAAGATTTCATCTCAGCTCAAAATCATTTTTAATAATAAGATATGCAATTTTTAACTATTGATATTTTTAAAAGAATAGAAATGATTAAGATTAATTCATGTAGCTTTTGATAAATCAAATAGATTAGAGTCTAGGCGATACTATGATTCATATATCAAGGATAGTCAAGGTTTCATACTTTAACTTCATCTAAGTAGAAAAAAAATTACTTCCTTATTTGCTTAAAAGGCAGATTGCTAAGCAATAGGAAGAAGTGAATACAGACTAAATACTGCTCAGGAGCCCACAGCTTACAAATTACTATTAGACTACTAGATATACTTTGATATGTGATAACAAAGATGAAATTGTGTCCCTGGACCATATAAAAACTCTTCCTAGAGTTAGAACTTCACACACAGGTAAGAGCTCAGTTCATGAAGCAGATACAATTATTCTTGTAATTCTATTTGTGAGGGAGAGGCAGGAGGGCCATGAGTTCAACATCATTCTGGGTAATGGAATTTCAGGTCCACAGGGCCTACATAGAAGCTCTTACCTCAAACAAAGAATAGAATTCTAAGGAAGACATTGAAAGGGACAAAAATCTTAACAAGCAAACAGAAGAATGGAAAAGATTTGCTCCTCTTCTAAGATCTACGCCCATGTTAGGTCAGCCTGGGAACAGCCTGGGACAGAAGTCTGTGGACTGTGCCATGCGGCTCCATACCCAAATAGTGCAGGGAAAAAGCTACCCTCCCAGGAGTGTGGACAAGCCTGTGATCAGGGGTAAGGCCAGCACCTCTGCTCAGAGAGACCCTCCCAGAACCCTCAGGACACAGGGACTTAGGAGTGGCCTTCTGGTTTTCTTCTGAGGCCAGGGAGCTAATCCCGTGACACAGGACTTCATACTCAAGGAGAATCCATACTCAGTGCAAGGAGAGAGCTGGTCTCCCAGGAGTGCCAACACACCTTTGAGCACAGGAAGACCACCACTTCTCTTCAATATCCTTAATCAAGAGGGACCCTTGTAGAGCCATCAGGTTACAGAAACTAATGAACAGCTGGGGACAGGATCCTTCTGGTTTTTGTCTGCACCCCAGAGTTGACCCTGTACCACAGCTCTCCAAACCCAAATTCCTCTCAGAGAGAGCAGGTCTCCAAGGAGAACTTACAAAAAGGCTTGTAGGAGGGACAAGCCACAGTCAGAGAGAGCAAGACCAGCTAACACCAGAGATAACCAGATAGCGAAAGGCAAGGGCAAGGATATAAGGAACAGAAACCAAGGCAACTTGGCATCATCAGAACCCAGTTCTCCCACCACAGTGAGCCCTGGATACCCCAACACACCAGAAAAGGAAGACTCAGATTAAAATCACATCTCATGAGGATGATAGAAGACTTTAAGATGGAAATAAATAACTCCCTTAAAGAAATACAAGGGAACACAGGTAAACACCTAGAAGCCCTTAAAGAGGAAATACAGGAAAACACAATCAAACAGGCAAAGGAAATGAACAAAACCATTCATGATCTAAAAATGGAAATAGAAACAATAAAGAAATCACAAAGGGAGACAACCCTAGTGTTAGAAAACCTAGAAAATATATCAGGAGTCATAGATGAAGGAATCACCAACAGAATACAAGAGATAGAAGAGAGAATCTCAGGTGCAGAAGGTACCATAGAAAGCATTGACACAACAGTCAAAGAAAATGCAAAATGCAAAAAGCTCCTAACCCAAAACATCCAGGAAATCCAGGACACAATGAGAAGACCAAACCTAAGGATAATAGGTATAGAAGAGAGTGAAGACTCCCAACTTAAAAGGCCAGTAAACATCTTCAACAAAATTATAGAAGAAAACTTCCCTAACCTAAAGAAAGAGACGAACATAAACATTCAAGAAGCCTACAGAACTCCAAATAGATTGGACCAGAAAGGAAATTGCTCCCGTTACATAATAGTCAAAACAGTAAATGCACAAAACAAGGAAAGAATATTAAAAGCAGTAAGGGAAAAGGGACAAGTAACATATAAAGGCAGACCTATCAGAATTACACCAGACTTCTCACCAGAGACTATGAAAGCTAGAAGATCCTGGACAGATCTAATACAGACCCTAAGAGAACACAAATGCCAGCCCAGGCTGCTATACCTAGCAAAACTCTCAATTACCATAGATGGTGAAACCAAGATATTCCATGACACGTGCACGCTCATCTCTGCGTTCACATCACTCCTGGCACACACAGCACTACATGCATGGTAATAATATTAGAGGATTATCACAGCAGGAACAAGTACCATAAGATCAATGAAGGAATACTGAAAAAGATGTAACTTACCAGTATCATTTCAAACACTTGCAAATATTTTAAATTGAAGAGAATTGCTTCTCAGGTCTAAAGAGCCACCTGGAGACAGAAAAAGAGAAAGAGAAAGAGAAAAACTCTATTCTTAGTAATAGTGAAAATATAGCAAAGTCATTTCTTAAGAGAAATAAAAGAGAAATGGTTAACATTCAAGCTTAAATTAAGCAAATATTTAGAGACCCAAAATAAATGCAAGCCAAGACACTGGGTAGGAAAGTTTAATGTTGATTCTTCTCTTCTGCATTTCAGATCCTCTGCTGCGACTAACCTTCTAGTGAAGTTGCCCATAGCACACCATGGCAATAAACAAAGCCAACGAGCAAAAAGAAGTTAAAGAATTAGGAAACAAAGTGTTTACAGTTCAAAGTGAAATTCAACATCTCCAGCTCACAGATTGTCCCATAAGTTGAAATGGAAAAATTCAGATATTATTATTTGGTTCCCAGTAAAAAGCCACCCTGTTAAATCATCTCCACTGATGTTCCTATTAACAGAGTCTGGAGATTCTCAACATTAATGCTTCTTTCTAGGGGTGCATGGAACTGGGTCTCTGGTTTTAGGGGAATAAAGCAGAAAAGCGTATGGTTTGGTTAAATGTGCTGAGAAGTATGCTAAGCTTAACCTGAGCTCCAAAAATACACTTACCTAGTCTTTCTTTAAATGTGAGCTATAATTTTATTAAATCCACTATTTAACTAGCAATGAAACAAATACAGTGGATAGGGAAGTTCCAGATGGAGGAGACAGTGAATGTTACGATGCTGAGATGCTATACAGGACCACTTCTGTCTAACAAGCTGGTGGTGTTCAATGCTTGTATATGGGGCTGGCAAACACCTACAATCTCAGCACCGCAGAGGCTGAGACAAGAGGCTCAAAAGGTGAAGGTGTGGTACATAGGGAGAGTCTATGAGTGTGTTATTTACCTTTCAGAATGATACAAAAACCAACTGCAGTGTGCGGGTCACACCTGAAATTTGTACAAACCAAATATGAGAAGTTGTCTATTATTATCAAGCAAATTTAAACTTGGACTGGAGACAGCAGTTACAGAGCACTAGATGACCTTAGAGATGGCATTTAAGCATTAAGAAGTCGATCCAGTATTTAGCAGTTAATGGTAAGACACTTGAAAATTTCTCTAATAGTCTCAAGAAATAAAGGGAGATTAGTTAAAACAATATATGAACAAAATGTTAGTTGTGACTGGACTAGGAACAGATGCAGGGGAGTTCTCTGAAAATTAAAATTTTTCTATGAAAGCCAACATATTAGCATCTTTCTTCAAAGGGCACATAAATATTACCATTTATCTCAGCACAAAACGAAAATATTCTAAATGTTCTGCAGTAGCAACAAAAATTAAACCTTATATAATTACGACAAATTGATCTGATGAAAATTACTGAGTAATTAAAATGACAATATTAAAGACTAAAGCAACAAAAATGCTCCTAGTCAGCATGTTAGAATGAGGACTGGAAGCATATTATTCTGAAAGCTTAAGTTTGTATGAATATAAACAAATCATATACAATAACAAATAAAACAATGTAGTAGTGTGTGTAAAAATGGTGACATGTTTGTCACATGGTGATACTGTATTGTTTCTGAAACAAAAGGCTGACATGAAGGAAATAAGAATTGCCGAAGTGCAGAGGCTGACACGTATCTTTGCTACACCATAAACTGTATTAAGTCTGATCTTGGACAAACTGGACAAGTCCTTTAAACAATCCAAGGTTACTGTAAAGTTAATGCAGCCACTCTTTAGGGACATTACAAAGACTTGAAGGTGGTATAAATAAATGCCTGCAGTAACACAGATATATAATAAGCATTCAAAGAGCAGTGCTTAGTACTATTATCATATTAAAGGTGGAAGCATACCATGATTGCAGAGATGGGCTAGAGAAACCCATGGTGAAAAGGTCCCAGATACCACATGGACAGGAAATGAAAACAAGGCAAAAGGCTTTAGAAGTTCTTGTGGGTCAGCTGCAAGTAAGGGGCAGGAGATGGGCCAAGAGTTCTGAGTCAGAACACAGTGAGCATCTTGAGTGAGCAGTGGAGAGGTGAGCAAGGCTACCATGGGAAGAATGGGAATTCCAGCCAATAGCACACTGTTCAAACTCTCTGCAGCTCAAGGCAAACCCTACAGACTGAAGGGTCAACAAAATGAACATGAAAGGAAAAAACAAAGAAAGTGCATCCAGAGGACTCTACTGGAACACGGTACAGAAATGCCCTGCTTGTTATGAGGGGCTAGTGGAATGGGCTCTTTGTGGTAGGTTACAGAGCATCATTAAAACATGAAAAGGGGATCAAAGCATGATTGGTCTAGAATTCATGTAAGACTACCTCTTCTTGTTCATTTAATGAAATGAGGGGGGTCTAAAGAGGGTAAGTCCCAGAACCATGGCCAGGTCCTACGACAAAGCTGTATCTACAACACCAGGGCTCTTGTCACACTTCGCTATCCTCTGCCAACATGACCATCCTATTCTCTCATCATCACCAAGCCAGTGTATGTACCCACATTTATGAAGCGACTTTCTGTGTCTTAAAGCACACTATAAAATGCAAGCACTTAATGTTTTTTACGCTGAAAGCTCCCTTTGACTTGAAGATCTTTTTCTGCATGCTATCAGAAGACAGTGCATTAAGCATTTGTTCAGCAAATGTCCCATCAGTGCCTACTATGTGTCAGGTACACAAAAACAAATAATACAGACGCTTTCATCAAGAAGCCTATGAATACACTTAGCTATGTAGAGCACTTCTGGGAACCCGTATGATCCAGTAAATATACTTTGTTCAGAATGTCTTGGAAAAAAATAGAATAGAACTCAACTGGCCTATGCAGTGAGTGAGGGAAGAGTAAGCCTCACTGAGAGCAGAGGCTGGAAAAGACCCTGAGGAAAACTGCTAATCAACAGAAAGGTGGAGGACCACATTTTTCTCTGCTATGGGCTTGCCTGTGCTAATTAGACTATTCAAAGAGTAACAAGGTCCTGGTACCTGTGATTATTAATTTTGGAGAGGAACAGAGACATACTGAACCTTGGTACTGATAGATGTGTAGAATATATTAATTGTAATGCTCATTAGTCAGCTAAGTTACTATTTTCTCAGATGGTTTTTCTCCACTGATCATTTTTTATATTTAGCCATTTTTCATCTCCAATGAAACATACTTGGTACTTAGAGGAGGGAAGGGAGGGTTGAATGAACATGTTCAACTTTCACACACACACACACACACACATCTTTCATATATATACATTTATGTATATAAAAAGAATTCTATGTATGTGTTTTTAATACTTTGTTATTGGATACTTGTGTTATCACACAGTAACAAAAATTTATGTTAAATTTATCTAAAGTTATTAAATGAGATAATTTAAAATACCATGAAATAATGCTCTCCTTCTTTTATTTTTAATTTATTTTTTATTATATCTTGGCCTGGGATAAAGCTAGCAAGGCTCAGGGACAACTGCTCAGGATGCCAGTCCTTCCAGCAATGGTAGAGGCGTTCTACACCTGCGGCTCAAAAGGGCTGCCCTCCTCCAACCCCTTTCACAAGTGAGCTTTTAGCACCAATGGCTTCAGTCCAAGGCTTTGGGGAAGTAGCAACTTTCTGGTACTAATGACTATGAGAAAATCTGACTCAGATAGTCTAAGATCTAAGCTATGTTCAAAAACAAAAGCAAGACGTCACCTCTCATGAGAAAACTGAAGTCAAAAATTCAATGTCTCCCCAGAAATAAGCAACAGAAACTGACACACAAGAAGACTGCACCATCTCTGACTGCCAGAACTTGAAGGGGGCCACCTTTACATTCAGGGTGTGAAAAAAAAATCAGTCCTTTCCCTTAGGGTATAGGACTCAAATAACATTGAAAATGAGATTTAGAAGAATTTTTTTTGTCACCAAAAGTTTTCAGCCCAAAACTATAGTAGAGGGAAACTGCATGCTGCTCTGGAACAGTCCTCACACCATGTTTTTGCAGACATTTTGTTCTTTTTCTTGTCATTACCAGATGCTCAGGACTTCAGAGGAGAGTATATGGCTCGGCTGACTGAGTGCTGGCCTAGCATGCATGAAACCCTAAATTTGATCCCTAGCAGCATGTAAACTGGGCATGGTGGTGTATGCTTGTACTCTTCACACTCAGTTCTGGAGGCAGGAAGATAAGGAACCCAAGGCCATCCTCAGCTACACAGCAAGTTTGAGGCCAGCCTGGATACATGTGACCTTGACTCAAAAAAACAAACAAACAAAAAAACAAAACCAAAAAAAGTCAGGACTTCATATCTAAAAATGATTTGTATAAGTCAAAGTCTTCAGTTATAAAGGCGCATGCGTCATATCCAAATGCAACCTAGGTGTGCTGTGCAATAGAACAGTCCATTCTAAATAACCAGGGTGATCAATGTCAGGCCATACCTTAGATAGGTTGATAACTTCTTACTGTAGCAGCCCAGGCCTTCAAGAGGATGAGGGTGAGACATGCCAGTGTAACCAGAAATTAATGCTGGCTGCACTATCACCATCACTGTATACAAAAGGCTTGTAATGTGGCTTTACGCAGAAACAGAAATGTTTTCAATCTGAAAGATGAAATAGTCTCTATCACATTTTGTCTAAGATGACTCCTATATATCAGAGCGGTGATATATCTTTTTAAAACATGGTTAGCATTGCTTGTCACAGCCCAGACTCAGACAATGACAACTTAAAATAATAACAATAGGCTTCTTTGATTCTTCCCTGTAAGCCTCAAAGAAGTAAAATGAAAAGTGGAGGACGCCTTTTCAACTTACAGTATTGTGCAATTCGTGTTTAAATTGATAATCTAGATTTCATCTTCTGACCTTGAAGAGGCTCACTATTTCAACTGTAAAATGCAAATCTCAACCCATCTCCCCAAAGCATTCAGTAATAGATTTTATGGAAATAAACACACAAAACAAAGTGCTTAGAAGGCAGGGCTATAATTAATCCATGATTCTCCACAAACTCCTCTGTTTTCTATTCCAGTTATTTAAAACCTGAAACTCGGCCTTTTACACCTGTGGTAGTACAATGGAAATTATAATGGGAATTTTCTTAGGTAGATTAACTCACCCCTCTGTGTTAATATAATTCTAAACTCTAATTGGTCCATGTTACTGTGCAGAAACTAATAACGAAGGGCAGAAAGACTAACAGACATACAAGGGACTGATGACACCAATAACCACCCTGAAAGTTGCCATTTTTCCCTTTAATTAATTAACATAAACACTTTCTCTTGGACGGATCTCCCTCTATTAGACTAAAGTGGTGCATAGCGGATGAGTGAATACATGCAGGTGCCTGGATGGGTGTGGATGAAGATGGGAGACACTCAGGGCTGCCAGGACTCCAGGGCAACTGGTACTTGATCCATCATGGACTGAACTGATAGTCTTCAAGAACCCCTTTTTCTGAAGATAGTGTTTCTGAGACTCAACTTGCTAACTTTACCAAAATGATACAACCGGGTAGCACTGTGGAAAGACTGAACTGTGACTCCCCCCCAAATTCACTCATTGAAGTCATAACCCCTACTGTGATATCTGGAGTTGGAGACTTGTAACAGGCACAGATCTAGTCACAGTAATAGGCCCCTCCTAGTGTATAACTGTATAAAGAAACAAACAAAAGATCCACCTTTTCTGTCCTTGAGCACACATGAAGGAACTTGTGGAAGCACACAGTAAGATGACTTCTGACTAGAAGTCAGGAACAGACGCCTCCAGAGTCTGGCCATGCTGGCACCCTGATCTTAGACTTCAGCCTTTACCATGGTCAGAAAAAGACACTTTGTTACAGCAATCCAAAAAACCAGAAAGGTGGAAAGCCAGACACGCTCTTGAGAGACATTTGTATCCACAGAAAATAGAGCAGTCTTGTTACTGGAAGTCTTTGTCTGAGCTGGTGTTTCCAAGTTCTTGGGAACTTGTTCAAAGAGTTGGAGAATCACAGACAAATTAAAGCAGCAGGGGCTTGATTCCAAAGCAAAGTTTAAGTATAGGATAAGTGTGTTACAATAAAGTGTGATCTGAGAAGGCTTGAAACTTAAAAGAGTGCCTGGTCACTGGGACCTGGGGATCCCTTTTGTGAGTCTAGGAGAAGGAAGGGTTGGTTGCTAGGGGCAGAGTGTAAGTGGCCTGCTTTTGATTGACAGGCTTGGGTTCTGTAAGCCTTAGTTCACAGCATACATCCTTTACCATGATGTATATAACTTCAATCATATGAATACCCAATCATGCACAGTCATAAGATGATAGAAGTTCACTCAGAGGACATGGTTACCTTACTGTGCATGTGCCTAAAACCAGTCCTAGCTGGACCAGCCCATTGCCTGCAATTCCTGGATAAGTTTCAGGATATGTCTGATGTGAAAAAGACATCAATTAAAGCCAAAAGACTACCTATACCCAACCTCTAGCAACTGATTTCTCCTTCCTGGACCCACAGGGAAGGAAGCCCCAAGCAGTACTCTGGTTCTCTCAAGCACTTGGGTTGGAGTCCACTTTGTAGTGTATATAACCTTTACCTTCACTCGACTTCTGAAGAAACCCTTGCCCATTGTATGCTTCTTTAGTCTTTGAACAACGCTCAAAGAACTTGTAACACCAGGTTCAGATTACCAGTGAGGTATGTTTGTGTGTATGCTTGTGCTTGATTATTTTCCAATAGAAAAAAAAAGTCACCTCTTTTTTATTTTATTTATCTAATTTTTCCTTTTCCTGAGAACTCACTGTGGGAAGATCCCAAAAGGTAAGGGTATATAGTTATTGTAGAGTTAACTATTAGTCTGGTCAAGAACCACAGATGTTCCTTGTTTCTAAGTAGTTATTGGTTTTATGAAGTCTCTTCCGTAGTAAGCAATAGAACAGTAGACATTATAAACCAAGCCTAAACATATATGGACACAGACAAGCAGATATCATCATGGTAGGAGAGTCTCCACTACAGGACTGAGATGTGCCTGATGAACTCTTGCCTTTGTGTTGGTAAAGCTTATGCAGTAGTAGATTGAAAGAGAGACATGTAGTTCCCCTTGAGAGACAGGTGGATCTCTTGGGAATAGAGCATCCACAGCTCCAGGGGCAGGACTGCAGTGACCCTCCTTCTGGGCTTGCTGGCTCAGTTGTAAGTGGAGGAGTCTTGGTGGAGGCTATGAAGCCCTACATGTATGGCATCTCTGCCCATCTGCAAGGCTGCCGCATGCCTTTCCAGAAAAGGGATGTTTGTGTAGCAGAGTCACGGGCTTCCCTACATTTGGCTGTCTTGGCTCTAAGTGCAACAGATGGTTTTCCATCTCATCCATACTCGGATTCATGCAAGTTTCATGTAACACTGCTCTCCCAGTGTCTGGGGTTACCACCCTTAGAATAGGAGCAAGAAAGTGAGCAGAGCCCTTGTCACAAGATGGACATGGCAGTTCAGTTTCTGCATATAATAACTTATAATTGCAGCAAACTAGAAGGCAGTCCGGCCTTGTGGCAGTAGAGGGCATCAACATCAGGGCAAACTCTTAGCTGGACATATGTTTACTACAGCCCTTCTGTACCTGGGCTCCCATGCCTCACAACGTCCACTTCCCATGTCTCGGGAACACCTGGAAAGGTGACAGCAGTAACATGAAACCATCCATGGCCTCCAACATAGAGGCACTTAAAAAAAGCAAAAGAGAACTGTGACACCCCACCCAGTAGGCTAGGTTTTTTCAGTTATGACTTTGGCAAATTCAGTGCTTTCTACTGGAATCCATGGCGATCCAATTCACTAGGGCTCATGGAGTACTAGTATGCACAGCTAGGTTTACCAGATAACTATGGTCAAAATGAAGATGATCTTGCAGAACAGGTTCTGGTCACCTGAGCATTCTCTGATGTTTAAAAGAAGAGGAGGAAAAAGAAAATGTCAATTTCATGTAGGCAAAAATTGAGGTAGAAAAGAAAGTTCTGTCCCTGACTCCAATATTCATTCAGGCTTTTTAAAAATAAAATTGATTTGGATCAGACTGAGATAACTGCTGGGAGCAGAACGTTTCCCTTTTAGGTATGTCGCTTGTTTTTGTTTCTGACATGGTCTCAAAAGGAACACTGCTGATGTTTTTCTGTGTGACATTGTAGTCCTAGAAGAGTTAAAATAAGAAACTACCTGCTTAATCTGCCAGAAAACACATGAGAGAAGCAATCAGCTCTGCAAAGAGTTGCTGGGAACGAGTACGCCTGGCTGCTTTAGGCCATGCTGATTGTCAGTCTTTCAAAATTCAAGTCATTACCAGATGCTGATCTACTATAATATTGTGATATTTTATCTGATTACACTTACCTGATTGTGCCTTATCTGCTATTTGCCTTCCCATTCTTCCATGTATATTAAATGCAGGTGCTTTTATTATTCTGAGAGCTAGAGAGTGTTGACTGCTCTGAATATAAATGGGGATATTATATCATTAACTTTCTCTGAAAGCAGGGCCATTCACTGTGTAAATCACATGCAAGGTACCTGCTGGAGACACAATAAACCATAATGTCTAGAGAAAGAAAGCAACGTGGAATCGATAAGGAGATAAAAATTTAAGGCATTGTTAAAGAAGGGTAATCTTCAAAATCCTATTCGGTTCTTTCAAACTACCGTTTGTTGATAATACAGCCGTTATATTAGAAACTTTTTTAAGCCATGGGGAAAAAACATGTGGGAAGATATCACACCATGGAATTCTGTCACCAGAGGAAATAGCACAAAACCCACAACTGGTAACAGTCCGTGGTTTAACTGAGTTAGGAGAACATTGCTAGTGCACCAGTCTAAGCTTTTAGAGGACTGTTGATTTAGCAAATATATTCTTATTTGGATGTGTTACCTGCACAACACAAACAATGGCCAAATGGTGCCAGCACTTTCAGATATTAAAAGATGAGAAACTTAGAATCTGGCTGCAAATTTCAAAGGAAGCAATGTGCGGAGAACTGCGGCAGTATGGCTTCCCAACACTCTGAGGTGACAAGCTCTGCTCAACTTCCACTGTCTCAGTCTTGTCAAAACTTAATCCATAGTCACTTAAGTTTCAGGAAATCTATTTTCAGAACAGATGTGACATGAGAGCTGAAATGGGCCGCTGCCCGCTGCCCGCTGCCCTCTGCCCTCTGCCCTCTGCTGAAGAGAATATCCGGTGGCCTGCTCACTCAGCAGCATCACACTCCTCCCCTTATGCAGCAGATGGGAAACGCACAGCCACATTACTTACCTTTTCACTGCGGTGACAAAAGGCGACTGAAGGATTGGGAGTATGGCTCAATGACAGCCTGGGATGAATTCTCAGAATTGCAAAAACCAACAAAAAAGCTGAAAATCAACTCAGTGTAGGGTTTGTTTGGTTCACAGTGTGAGGGTGTAGGCCATCATGTGGGAAAGGCAAAGTAGCAGAAGTGCTCCTCAGCTGTGACTCCTCACTCTCCACACTTCGGACGAAACAGGAAATAAAGCTAGAAAGGCCAGCACTCGACTTGGCTTCTCTTTCTTCCTTGTTTTGTGTATTTCAGGGCCTTTGTTCATGAAATAATGCTACTCACACTTCAGGGCAGGTCTCCTCATTCAGGTAAGCCTCTCTGGAAACACCCATCTAGACACATCTGGAGGACTGATCCAGATGATTTTAAAATAGATCATATTGACAACTAAGATCAAACATCATGCTTTCCAGGGACACAAGCTGCAATCTTAGCCTGAATGAGTGAGGCCAGTCACATTATTTCCGATCTAGATGTACAGAGTGGACAAGTATGAGGACCACTGGGACCACGAGGAAGAAGGTAACCTGTCCATTTTCCTCCCAGATTCCCTGTAGGAAGAGACTTCTTGTGCAAGTGCTGGCTGTTACCCAGAAATGCGCAGTCCATGCCCTTACCTGAACCTTACTTGTTAAAGCAAGTCACAGTTACCTTTTGATCAGGAAAATCTTTAATAATATTAAACTATGTGCTAGAAGGTAGAACATAACTTTGGAAGATGGTCTGGATTTTTCAACAATTCCATACCTGCATACATTTTCTCAAAAGAGATATTTAATAGGATTTTTGTGATCTTGTTAAACATACTGGCTCCTAAATAAAAGTAATTTTAACTGGCTATTATTTTACATGTTTTAAAAGATCTATTCTCAAAAATCACAAAAATCAGTAAAACAGAAATAGGAAATAAGTGAGCTATGTCTAAACATAAAAACTATAATGTTTTTAGCAAAGGGGAATGTATACCTAAGTCACAAAACCATTAAAGTTCAAATTTTCTGCTCATCAAAAGATACCATGATGAAAATAAAGAGTGACTGCAGAGACGGCGAACCTCTGAGATATTGGTGAAGGACATATCTGACAAAGGACTGCTGTCCAGACCAGAGCTGTGACAACACAACAGAAAGACAAGCGGCCCATTTAAAATGGCAAAAAAACAAATAAACTCAGAATCAAAAATATATATTCACTAGTGACCACATGAAAAGCACCGTATATAATCAGGGAAATATAAATTAAAACCAAGTGGAAAGGTGAGAAATACACCAAAAGAGAAAGCTACACTTCTACAGTTTTTTTTCTCTAGCATTTTCTGAATCTAGATTATTCTACTCTAGATTCCTGGTCTTTCTAGCTGAGGGTTCCAGACTGAATACTGCTTTCTCCTCTCACATACACAGAATAATAGTGCTTGTTAATAATCATATACCTAAAACATATCTGAATTAAATCGTCATTTGCCTAGTTTCTAGAAAAAAGAATTCTTAGTTCAAAATAAACAAAAAATTATGACCTCTCCCTGGATTGATAAGAGAAAACATCTGGGCACTGGTTCTTTCATGTTCTTTTTTAGGTTTGGCAACTACTGTGCTTATTATAATACCGCTTGATGTATACTAACAAAAAATGTATTAAGATGTTCCATATTGTTATACATACAGTCAGAGTCTTCGGCTAGGGATATCTGGAATTAGGAATCAAGCATTGGAAGCGAGATCTTTTATCACAGGATTTCACCACAGGGATATGGAACACTGGGGGGATTCTACTTCGCATCTCAGTTGTATCTACACAGTGCTCAATTCACACAGTTATGTACAAGGCAGGCAGGAGGCTGAGATGGGGCTCAACTGGTAAAGTGTTTTCCTTGCATGCATAAAGCAGTACTCAGAATTACCTAAATCACGCATGATGGTAAATATCTACAATCCTAGCACTTAGAAGGCAAGAGGAGCAGAAGTTCAAGGTCATTTCTGCTATATAACAACTTCAAAGCCAACCTGGGCTACTTGAGACCTTGTCCAAAAGAAAGAAAGAAAGAAAGAAAGAAAGAAAGAAAGAAAGAAAGAAAGAAAGAAAGAAAG